>OY804592.1:32007403-32140350 GCA_963680895.1 Fragum sueziense
TCATTTTATATCCCAATTGGAAAATAAGCGAAAGATCGAAATATTTTGCTGAATATTCATAACTTTCAATTTAAGAAAGTGTAAAATGTTTCCATTTTAATCATTATTTTTTTCTCAAACAAGTGGTATTTTGTTTTAAAATGTGGAAAATCAGATACATAATATGTGCATCAGCACACATAAACTGAATGAATAAATAACGTTGAAAGTCGATTTTTTTCAGAAAGTTCCTGTATTACAGACAAAATTAATGAGAAGAACAGTATTGGAACTTTTTTTCCTTGTGATTCTGGTCATCTAGTTCAGTGCTGTATTGTGGTCATAATTATTACCGTGATAATTATCTACCTATTCTATACATATCTAATGTAATATAAACATTTCTGTTATCAATCAATCGTTAAGCCAGGAAGGAAATATCATCAATAACATCTATTAATACAGTGATCATAAAGGTAACGTACAGATGTACACAAGAAATATATGTTTCATTCTATTCTTGCTTGAATTAACTTCAATGACTTCAAAAGTAAAATAGCTTAGCCTGTAGTTCGAAATGTCAAGACAATTAATGGAAAGGAAATAAAAAATAATAAATAAATAAATATTAAATAAATAAATAAATGATAATAATAATAATAATAATAATAATAATAATAATAATAATAATAATAATAATAATAATAATAATAATAATAATAATAATAATAATAATAATAATAATAATAATAATAATTAATAATAATAATTGTAAAAGTAATAAAAAATAGATAAAACAATTAAATGAGTATTTATAATCAAATATTTAATCTAAATTTGTAATTTGTTATTGATATTTTAGTTCTAATCAATGAAGGTTCTAAGTATACATTGCTTCATAGAAGTTGTAAAACAATTCTTCTCATTTCGAATTTCAAGTTCAAGAAAGCCTGAAATAAAGAAGATACCAATCATTTATATAGTTTTGCAAAAGATGCGATTTTTTCCAGGATAAAAATAAAACATACCTGGACCGAATTACGTCCAAAAACTCGAAATCCGAGACTCAAGAAACTTCGCGAATTTTCGTCACCGCTAGATTTCCTTAACGCGGAAATGGCGGACGAATCCGAAGCTTGAAAAAGTTCATTTACAATTACGAGGGGTCAGCTCAAAACGATCGCAAGTGCATATGTTTACATATGCACTTACGAGAGTTTTGAGCCGACCCCTCGAATTTTCCGATATTGAATCTGACAAGCCGGTACCTGTTCTAAGCTTAGATACACCCCTTACTATATATGGCACATAGCAACCTTATCGATGCGAAGGGTTAAAAACAAGCATTAGACTCACCCTCTGCACGACAAGTGGCTGGTTCACGTCGTAACCCCCCTGAAGCCTGAAGCCCCAGGGGGTGGACATGGAATCCCGGGCGAGTCGAACTTCCAACAAGGTCATCCTTTTCACTGAGCCATCCTGGAAGAATGTAACACAATATCAAGCACTATTACGAAAACGAGGCCGCGCAAGAATACCCCTTCCGATGTCTACAAAATTCTGAATGATTTCGTACAGGTAAAGAAAATCCGGAGTTTCTACAATTTTCCTTCCCACTCTTTTATCATATGGTTCCAATGAAATAACGGTATATACTAGCCCACAAGATGTTTATATATAGGCGAGCTCCTCAGCATTTCAAGTGGTTATCTAATAAAAGCAATTATCGATACCAAATGCCGGTCAAATATTGTTTTTTCACTTTCTGAAAATCGAAAGTCGAAATCATTTTGAAATAAACTAACAAATACATGCATCAATTAAACATCAAATGGAAATTGTCTTAATTAACTTCTCTCGAAATCTTGATTCAACTTGTAGCCTAATCTGGTTCAAATCGATTATATTAAGTGAAATAAAGCTTCATCTTCCCAAGGTTGTTTTTGCATCTATGTCATCCGTATTCTGATTGCAATCAGCATTTGTGTAGTAGCTGCAATACTGCGGATACGGATTCAAATGATTTTTCATAATACAATTCTTTAAATTCAAGTGTGATATTGTCAGAGATAATTGGAAGAGGCAATTCGAATGATCACCCATAAGATAGGATTGCATGAATAATAAGTTGATTTTTTGCATTTTATTTATCGTTACCGTAGATTATCTAAAGCTTCGGACTGTCTATGCAGCTCTATGGGGTGTAACCGTCATTTATCATAAGTGTTTATCACACAAAAGCACCAAAAAACTAATCATCTTTGATGGCTTATTGTGATGGTAACTGACAACTGCAAAGGCCATTATCAACCATCATCAGTTATTCCGTGTAAACGAGCTTTCAAAGCATGAAATTATTCAGAAACAAATAAATAAAGTCAGGTCATTTACGCACACAATACTTGGGAGCCGAATTTAAAGTTCTTTATCATGTCTTATGCCATCATTAATTCTTTGAATTCAATATGGCCAAAGCTTCGTGTATCAATATTTTAACAGAGTACAATGCACCTTCTGTCTGAAACGTGCAAAAATGACCTTGATTACCTCACATTGACCTTGATCGATGGCATTGACCTCGTACCAAACCGTCCATTTGGATGTGATGAATCATTGTGTAAGTCTTGCAAATTAATGATAAAAGTCACATGTATATGAAAATGTTAGTTTACATCCTTTTCTCTCTATTTCTTCTTACTCTGAATATACTATATATTTACTTTGAGTATTGGCATTGATATAAAAGTGTATATCACACAAATTTAAAGAAAATCTAAACTATCATTAATTGCTTTTCTGATGGTATCCTAAGTGGCAACCGAAAAGGACACGCCCAAACATAATCAGTTATTAACATTGAATAAGTTTCGCTTAACATGCCCACATTTCTTGTTCTTTAACGAAAATACGCTGTTAACATTCTACATTGACATTGGCGGATGGCTTTGACAGTGATACCAATCCATACGCACCAAAAATAAAAGCAGAGTAATTTGAACGACCAAAACGATAAAGGGATATGATTTCACATGAGGTTTGTAAACTTTAATGTAAACCACAAAACCAAAGAATTCTGAATGTACCTGAAAACTGCAAATGCCATTACAAACAACTATTAATTATTGTGGCTTTTGAATGATGATGATTCCAAGAAGAGATGTACATCTAACGCAAGAATATAAACTTCATTTACAGATGCCATCGACTAATCTGATTTGTGCTAGAATATCATATATATGGATCTCATCATCAAATGTATTCTTCTACATTGACTATATTTGTCATCAGGCACGATTCTTTGATGATTGAAATCAAACACGTGGTCACTGATTCAAACATTGATAATAAAAACAAATAAAATCTTAGATATTTCAAAAGCGTGTAAAACAAATGATTTCACAACAATTGGTATCAAATGCAACCAATATCAGACTTAATTGCATGTAGAAATATACATTTAATTGCCGATTTAGGACATAAACATAGATTTTATTGACACAAACTTATACAAAGTTTCTGGTCATTTAACAATAATACATTGAACAAAGAAAACGTGTGAAGGGTTAGCAATATCATCTGACAGTTTTCCGAGCAAGATACCTGGTTTTGAATGGGGGACATTGGTCGGTTATCCGCCCTTGTTTTTATAGGGGGCGCTACAATCACAGCGGTCCTTTTACACTTCCGGTGTATTTCCGCTTAGTTGATTTTCATAATGATGCCACGAAAATCTTATTGTATTTCACTCGCAGACTTGCATATTTCAGATATACATTTAAAAAGAAGAACATGCAACTTTTTTATGTTAATCGTTTAAGCAATTATTACTTGAAAAAATATTGTACCAAACATTAAAGTAAACTTTGCCATGGAATAAGTATAGCCCATTAGAAAGCAAGCCTAATATCAATATGATGACAAAATGTAGATGCATTTCTTTACTTTGAATGCCTTCATTTGAAGACCCATATAACAAATCAAGACCCGAAAAAAAAATTAAACTTTCGGTCTACAAATAATATTTTCGAAAATATTAAATAATTATATCTTAATTAACATCCTTATAATCTTCTGCTATAGCTTTCTGTCTAAGATTTTATCGTTCTAGAAAGAATTTAATTTTCAACGAAGTTCTTATCTTCTTATTTCCCCAGTCGACAGCTATAGGGTCACGGATGAGATCTTGGTTTGAAGTCTCTATGGAAATGCAGGGATATTGATGGTAGCCTAAAGAACATGCGAGAAAGGAAGTTTTATAATACATTTTTTTCTCCCCATTTCCACAATGTTTTCAAAGATTTTGTTGCAAATCAATACCAACTGTTGGCTTTGGTTTGAGAACGTCTGATTGTCTGAAGTGTTAATGAATGCATTATGAAGAATGGAATGAAAACACAGAAGATTATACATCAATGAAGGAATTTATTTCTTATTGTTTTATTCTTTATACAACCTATCAATTCTCAAAACAAAGGCCTACTCAACTTCTCAACGGAGATAATCTTCCACACCTTTATCCTTTCTCAAATGACAACATAAATGGACGTTGCAGACGACAAACCAATATAATTGATAAATTGCAATACAAATGTACATGTATATCGGGGAAAATGAGAGAATCCTGGAGCCTGATCATCGGTATTTCCCCCTTTTCCGAAAGGGTTTCTAAACATCTAATAGTGTTTGGTTTTTGGTCGAGAATAGTTAAAAGCGTGATTAATCGGTTTTCCTTCAGATTGATATTTTGAGAAGTTTGTTTTAACCCTTATTCAAAGACAGAACCTTTTGCTACCTGGCCTGAATGAATATGGGTTCAGATAAACAGAAATATCATAAACAACGGGAAAACACAGAAAAGCACAGAAATGTTAACACAAAAGGAAACAATGCCAGTTTACAGCGGTAGCTTCTTTTCCCCGAATATTTTTATGGAGAGTCAATGATATGGATGTCAAAACCAGGTAGAGCTGTCTGTGTGTGTTTTCTAATCCTTTATTAAGAAAATGTTGAAGTAAAGGGAACACTAGACAAGAGAATTCTTCTCTTTTATTTTTCGAGATAGGCCTACAGCTTTCCTCGCCAGTAATATGAAAAGGGAATTGTTGTCTTAATCTAACACAACGCATGAAATTGTCCAAGCTGAAAGGAAACTATTGTGACAATGACACATATAACATAATCAGAAAAAGTACTTATAGGACAGAAACAAAACTGTGGGAGAAACAATATTTAACATTTCGTTGCGATACCGCCCGAAAGGTTGCGAATATAGGACCGCTGTGATTGCAGCACCACCTGGATAACCCACCAGGACCGATAACTGACCAATGTCCCCTATTCCCTGGTTATATTTACTTGGGAAAACATAAAGGCAAAAGAATAAAATGTTGGTATCCAGCATTTAATGCTTATCCCTAAATATTTTCCATTGCAATATAAAAACTTGTTTTGTCAACTCTGCATGTTTCAAATGAGATCGACCTGGAATTTTGACATAAGGAAAACAATTAACAAAGTTGATTTGTAGTCAAAAAGTAAACAAAACTGTAATTTCGTTTACTTGTTGGAGGTGGTAGATACATCTAGATTATTTGGTGACTGCATATCTGCATATTTACTTTTTTCATAAATACGGACCTGTAAATGTATCTAGATATTTATTTATTTGAAATAAGAATGGGGAAAGCATCAGATAAACTTCCCCATCTAATCATAATTATCAGATCAATATAATACTATTGTAATCTTGGGGGAATCTTTTTCTTGCCTGTTGGTCTTTGTCTGTATCATCTGGACCGTATTCACCAATATTTCTAAATCTGTTTTCAGCAAAATTGCACAACAAGTAATCCGATTGAATGAGACTTATGTCCTTTCATTTATGTTTTAGTCCGTACCCGCAGAACACTTCCGGTAAGTCGAGTCTTCTCTGATGAAAATTCGCTCGATGGTATTTGGATGTCGCTATTTACAACAGAACCTGTCCCATTCAAAAACAAAAGAAAATTCCGACAAAGCGACATACCTTGTGTCGGAATTTTCTTTTGTTTTTGAATGGGACAGTGCTCTGATTTAAATAGCAACATCAAAATATTAAAGAGCGAATTTTCATCAGAGAAGACTCGAATTAACTTACGGAGGCAAACAATTGGTTTATGGGAAATTAGCATTGTATACATGTGAATTGTTACTAAAATAGTAACAAATCGACATCATCAAAACGAGGCTCCCAAAAATGCGGAGAAAACAATGACGAATCACGTGCATTCAATATACAGCGATAAAGCGAAGTTTTAAGTTGAACAAAAATATAAAATTGAATGAATTCGTTAATAGCCGATAAGATGGTTATTTTATTGGATTTACAGTCGGCCGTTCCCGGTTTAAAAATTTCGCCTTTTGCCCCTAAGGACGGCTTCCGAAGGCTGTTGTGTGTGTGTGTGTGTGTGTGTGTGTGTGTGTGTGTGTGTGTGTGTGTGTGTGTGTGTGTGTGTGTGTGTGTGTGTGTGTGTGTGTGTGTGTGTGTGTGTGTGTGTGTGTGGGAGGGTGTCTTAGTGGAAACTTGTCCATTCCAGAATGCTACGGTTTGATTTGGATTGATTATCATACATATTTCCATACAACGATTTTAAACGGCATCTTCCGCTTTTGTTTATTTATACATTATGTAACGCTGTCAAAAGCCAGGAAAAATAAAAGTAATGTTATAAATCACCAATTCAAAATGATTCCGTTTTTATGGATAATTTGCGATCTTGTTTACTGTAAAATGGAGAGTTACGGTAATGGTGCATACATTGTTGATGTAAACAGGTACGAAAACCCATTTTGAAAATCGAAATGTTTGACGCGTCAGCAAAATAGAATCTTGTTGATAAAGCAAATTCTAATTCACAAAATAACTTTCCGGTTCGTAATGTAGGCGAGAACTAAACGGAAGAAAAAGTGAAATGTTTTAAGTAATTTAAGGTTCTTTAACGCTGGTCTGTCTTTGTACTTTTAACACATATCCACGATATATAGTACCAAAGATAACAAAAATGCTTCCCATAAGTAAAATAAAGTAAAAAAAGAAAGACAAAAGAACGATAAAGCGATACCTAACAAACATGACCTTATTACATACAGCGATAAATATATCTGTTACGTTTATACCTTTAAGTTGTTTTTTTTTTCTCTTATTTTCTTTTTTTTAGATACAGGACCATTCCAGTTCACGTTGGCAATTATTCGAAATTCTGATTGTGAATCATTTCTTGTGTCAATAATTATTATTATATAGACCTATCATAGATTATCATGCTAAATAAATTTATTTTTGATTGATTTAGTAGGTAATTATAATCGATTGATTAAATTGCATGTAAATTTAGTTAAAATACATTTATTTTGAAATTAATCTACAATGATATAATATAAGTTGACTTTGGTCAAAACGTCCGTTTTTCTAATAAGGCTAGCTAAAACGTCCTACATTAGTGTCTTTGAACATATGTGAAAGTTTACGGCTTTAGTTGTGTACTAGTATGTGATTTTACCGCTAAAATAATCGACCTGCCTTTTTTATCCTGTACATCTGTTGGCTGGCCAAACATTATTAGTTATGTAACCTATAAAGAATGCCAATTAATATAGTAAATTTGGTTTGTTCATAACGCTACATTGTAACAGTATAAAGTAACAATGTCATGATGACGTCATACATTATGTGACCTACTTTTGTTTTTTTTAAAAATCTGATAATAAATGTCACCGTATTCCTGTCTTGCATGGCTTAATTACGGACCAAAAACAGTGGATAAATATCAATCATGAGACAAGTTTTGTTTATCCATGAAGCCAATCGTGTGTACTGTACATAATTCATGTATCGTTTGGGTTTGTTCTACAGTTTTGTAGTGGATTTTATGACAATTTGTAATTTGTAAATTTGGAGACCGAACGAGTTTATTGTTACACAGGGTGTAACTTGATTTTTTTTTATATTTTTTTATATTTATCTTTTTTTCCGGTGAGAAAGTCAGGTGTTACAATAACGCATTTTAACGCATTTGTTAGAGTTTAATGTGTGATCTTTGCTGAACGTTACATGAAATTGATTATTCTTTCACAATAACTACCCTTTTAATATAACACGTGCTACATTTCTTACCACCTGTCAGACGGTATCTTGAAGATGTGCAGCGTCTGGAATTTTCATTCCTCTAGAAATTAACTATTTTCTTACCGCAAACATTAAACCGGCCCGCCTTGGGATATACTGGAGAAATTACGCAATTGCTAAAATTCAAAATTCACTGGTTAGAATTCATTATGAGAAAGGGATATTTATATTACTTCTTGTCCCTGAAAGTTTGCTTATGATCTCGAAAGGTCGTCGAAACAAGTTCTTGTTTCTGAAATTATGAATTAAGGTTTACGAACTGAGAATGAAAACACCACTTTCTAGCCATACGAAATACATCAAATTACATACACTTGTGATTCACCATGCTGGATTTCAAGATTATGCTTCAAGAAGAAAATTATTTACAATCATTAATTTACTCTATATTCATATGCAAGGGGGGTAATTTTGAACATTTTTGTTAAATATTTCCATAAGTATGCATTAGTTCAAAATTCTAAACCATACAAAATGCTTATGTTTGTATTTGGAACGGAAATTTAACACAGTTTAGGAATTACTGGCACTTTTCAAATTTCGCCTCTGGCTCTGCATTTCATTCTCAGTTCGTAAACCTTAAATGTACGAAAATGTATCGTATACCGTCAGAGTAACATTTGTAAGAAGTTTTTTTCCATTAACCATTTCCACGGTGTAAAATCACGCGACTCAGAATTTCCCTATAAACTTAAATAACTTTGTCAATACTTGATCAATTTGAATTGAAGCAGAGAAGGTTTTGGAAAATGTCAGGAATGACCTGGACGTAGTTTATTTTTGAAAAATCAACTGATAAAAAAGTTATTGAAGATAAACCAAAATTTTGGTTTATCTTCAATAACTTTTTGATCAGTTGATTTATCGAAAATCTACCCTACCACGCCCATCTAATGTGTGAAGTTTGTCCACCTTCTCTGCCTCAACCCGAATTCAAATCGGTACAGTATTTACAAAATTATTGAAGATTTTCTGAAAATACTGTATCACTTGATTATCCACCGTGATTTCATTGTGAGAAAACCCATAACAAGCAATGATTCGGAGAAGTTTGAGAAATCCCATATTTTCTACTAGTCAAGCACAAAACTTATCAGTTTGAAACCACGACTTATAATTCGTGCAATTTGAACAGCTCAAACTGAATGCATAGTTTTCATTAAAGTGACACATTTATTTCATTTTTTTTAAAAGTATGTCCTGATGCAAATATTGTTTGCTCTTATGCATAGAAATACTATCAGATTTTTGAAGTTGTTATTCATAAGCGAAAAATACGCCCCTAAAATTGAGACAGAAATGACAAATTCTATACAAATCTGAACTGTTGTCACAACAATTTGTTTAATTTTTGCACAAAAATATATATATTTCTCGTGAACGGTTCAATATTTTGGCTTGAATTTTCATAAGAAAACGTGCTCTTTCTGATAAAACAAGAGTTGTCCGCGGACAACGTAGCTCGCCTATACGGGAGCTTGTCACAAAAACAGCTAATTTTTTAAAAGTAGGTCAAACTCCAAGGTCAAGGTCACAAGGTCAAGGTCACAAATGAAAGGTCTTGACAGGAGGTATCCATGTGTGAAATATCAAGGCTCTATCAATAATAGTGCATGAGATATAGGCCAGGTTAAAGTTTTTCAAAAGTAGGTCAAACTCCAAGGTCAAGGTCACTAGGCCTAAGGTCATGGTCCCAAATGAAAGATCTTGTCGAGATGTATCTATATTGGGAGATATTTTGGAGAAAATGCAGATTATCTGCATTTACTTCGTTTCTGTCATTTCCCAACTTGATGGGTTTCTTCAAAATCATTATTTGCTTTTAAAGGGCTACCCTACAGTACATAACTCTTCAAAAATACAACAAGGTAAATGTTATAACACTGTTTTTCAACATAAACCTCGAAACTACAGCTTGTTTAAAGCTTTGGTTGCGATGTTTTGGGTGAAATATGATGTTAGCTATTTTTCAGCACGCCCCGGAAAAATCTAATTCATTTTGCAGTATTTTTCCGTCTAATTCTGATATAAGATGCGTCTGTTCTATTATATAATGTGTGTTGCAGATATTCTTTTCCTATACGTAATATCGCAGAGATAATTGTGTAAGAAAGGTTCATCCTAGTGCATGAACATTATTGTGTGTAACATATAGCGCGTTACGTAAAAATGGGTGCATAACATAATATGAAAATTACTGGTATTTTGCATGCAAACATGCATTCAAGCAAATGTGTCGAAATGGCCAGAGAATTGGGCAAGATACCCAAGAACGTGGCTCTCATAAATTCTATTCTTGTACACGTATATTTAAAATGGAATATTTTCAACTTGCATAAATGCAGTTATGGAGTTTTCTTGTCTAAAGGGAAATAAACGTAGCATGTATTATTTGTTGAATTGTCTCCCTTTCTTTGCAATTTTCCTCGGGTCTGTTTCATCAAAATATTAAAGACGTATTTTTGACTTACCGTTGTCTTACGTAATTCTTAAAACAATAATCGCATAACCTAGGTGTTGATTGAAGGGGCGATACGCGACTCTTCTTAAAGTGACATTTCACATTTATTTCATTTTTTAAGAGTATGTCTTAATGTAAAGATTGTTTATTCTAGTGCGTAGAAATACTGTCAGTTTTTTTCAAGTTGTTATTTATAAGCGAAAAATGCGCCTTTAAAGTTGAGACAAAAATGACAAATTGTATATAAATCTGAACTGTTGTCCACAACAATTTGTTTAATTTTAGCACAAAAATATATATTTCTCGTAAACGGTTCAATATTTTTGCTTGAAATTTCCAGAATTTTCATAAGAAAATATCCTCTTTTAGATAAAATAAAAGTAAAATTTATGATAATATTATTGTGAAATGTCACTTTAAAAATGTGCAGGAAGTCATCCATGAGTCAAAAATACGTCCTAAATGTCTCTATGAAACTGGCCACAGATTTGTCCATTTAGTATGGTCCCTGCATTGGGTCCATTCATCCTCAGTTTTATTCATCCCTTTCAAATTTGGCAACTTTTTTGACATGTTCAAATTGGAAGGAAATGTGGTGAAGACGAAACAAATACTAGTAGTGTAACGAAAAACAGCAAAAAGGCTTTCTGTTCTCGAATGCCAAAACCATTATTTATTTGCATAAAAAAACATCTACAGAACCTTCAAAACTTGAACAGTCTCAGGGTTCCCCAAAACCCCCAAAATTGCCCTCCCATAGTTGAATCTTGCACCTCCAAGTTTTGCTGACAGCCTTCTTTTTCTCATATGGAGGGGGTGCAAGTATGCTGTAAATAATTGTTTTTGCCCCCAGATTTAAAAGTCAGTGGAAACCCCGAGTCTAAAATGTTGTAGTTTGGAAAATTGTTAAGTTCATGATATCAAATATCAATGATTTGTCTATGACCCAAATTCGGCAATGTTTTATTAGGCCGCTCAACTGAAGCAAAGCGAAAACACGTTAGACGTTGAACAAAAGATTTCTTTTTTGCTCAATACGATGCATCTAAGGGAATTAAATCCATGAACACCATTTTCTTAATCCATTGGTAACCTCCCTTTTGACCGTTTCCAAGACGTTCAAAAGCAAGACCTACCCAAATTCAATGCAATACAGGCGACAATATAAATGAAATTGATATTTGAAATAAACATTGAAGGAAACCAAGAAAATGCTTGCTATTAGCATTATCTTCTTTTGTCTCAATATTTTCCCAAGTATTTTATATTAGGGACGTAAAAACCATGGATTGTTCGATAATGTCTTGAAAACAAATCATCAGTGTCAGCCTCATTCTACGTGCTTTTTTGCAGAATAGTCTATTATCAATCTATCATTTCCAAAAGCTGCTTCAGATGGCGTAATGAATGTTGTTAAGGATTTCATTTGTGTACAAAATTTCATCGAAAATAAATTATTGAGACAGAAGGAGAATATCATCGGCATTTTCCTCCTTTTGCCTCAAAATATTCAAAAGCATTTTATTTCAAGGTCATCTAATCCAGATCTTGTTTGGGGAAAAGGTTAAGAAACTGCAATTGACCCCTTTCCAGTATCGTTTCATTCCGTACCAGCAGGACACTTCCGGTAATCTGAGTCTTCTGTGATGAAAATTCGCTCTTTGATATTTGGATGTCGCTATTTACATCAGAGCGCTGTTCCATTCAAAAACAAAAGATAAGTCCGACACAAGTTATGCTAGTCGCTTGAGCACAGCAATGACCGCTGGGATTCCGATGATTTTTAAATGGAGGCTAGATTAAAATTTCTTCATTTAGGTAACGGTTAAACATACATATGAGTAGGAATCTGGATATAGATCTCTTCGTTTTCACCAATATTTCCAAAGCCTTCATCTTTAAGGGATTCAAAAAGAGTCTATGTGTGACAACGGGTTAACTTATCTCGAGCAATTACCTTTTTTGAATCCTAATCAGAGCATAAAGACTTTTAGGCTTGATTTCCGTACCTACTTGTGTCAGTATACTCATCTGATGCAAAACAAATGGTGTAACCGATTTGTAACACGTACATGTAACGTATGTTTCTAAAAAGATTATTTCTAATCGGAACTTTTCCACCATTTCCTAAATAAACTCTGGTTTTTATGCTCCTAAACGAAAATGAATAGGAAACACAATACCACAAAAGTGATCATTTGTTATAGACTGTTTACTTTAGCCTTTACATTTTCCTTGTAAAATTAAAAAAAAATATATTGTTTTTGTTTACGTGCACTTTGTCTGCGCCAACTTTTGAAATAATAAAATGCATTAACAAAAAAAATCAAACTTAGAAAAGTTCCGATTTCCTATGCGTGGGAATGCTTAAGGGCTGGAAAGGTCACAAGTATGCAGTTTTCATGAAGTGAGTAGTTACTCGAGTAGACTGCCAACATATGAGTTTGAAAACTAATTAGTAAATAGGTCTCTAATTATTACAGCACTGTGATTATAGAATGATACATGACTACATTTTGTATAAGTCTCGAGCAATAACAATTCGTATGAAATCAGCAGGGTAGTGGTTAAGGTTAGGAAGGTCACAAGTATGCAGTTTTCTTGAAGCGAGTAGTTGACGGGGTAGACTGCCAACAACGAGATGGAAAACTAATTAGTAGACACGTCTCTAATTATTACAGTACTGTGTATACATTATCTAGATCGTGTCTCGGTCACATTTCTACTACTCTCTATATACCGAGGTTCTTAAAACTCGAATGATTAATCTCAGTCTTGATCTAAAACATACTAAATGACGTCATACACGCGTAATAAGTGACATTCGGAATTTTCCAATAAAGGTCGAAATCGTAAGCGCCTATATACTTAAAATATGAAAAATAACCAATGAAATGATTGTTGTTTGAATAGATTGTGCAATATTTAAAAAAAATCAATTTTACTTATAAACGATAGTGTGTGATTTTCAAAATTCATTTTTGAAAAGTTGTATCGTCTTTTTTCTGCATTCGTCAACGCACTTAGGGCCAACGAAAGGATAACGAAATACTTTACAAGAAACGAGTTTGTAATAATAGAGGGTAATCAAAAATCTTGAACGATGAGAAGATGTTTTTTTTTATTCTGCCTGCCAGAAAATAAAACAACGTCACGAAGATAAATGATATCTTTATGCTATTTGTTTAATTATAACGTCTTCCATTTTTGAAGGGTCAGTGAGCTTTGCTATGAAACATCCCATATTTTTGGAAGCAAATTTTCCAAATTTGCTTCTCTTAGCAGCCATGCGTCTCTGCACTTTACCATTCTCTGCATACCACACAACATCTTCCGGTCTTCCTCACTATAAATAGTTCTATCAAAAGCAAAGATTAATGAGGTAACAGTCATTCGAATATTCAATATGTAAGTCTGAAGTTATGTGTAGATATTGAATTGTGTGACTGAAAATGAAACATTCAATTAATCATGTCTCTGAGAGATGAAAAGATCCACGTAGTAATTTGCTTTATTATGGTTCAAAGAATTAGTCCAATGGCCTTCCTTGTAAATGGGTCAGTCGAGTTTACTGAACTATGAAATATATTCAGCTTACACAAACGATTAATATGCATGAAGTTGTGCTAAAAATAAATACAACTCCACCATGAAATCAAAGTATGCAAGGTATTCTGGATAATCAAAGTACTTAATCAAAATACTCTACGAATCAAAGTATTCAAGGTATTCAAATAGATAATCAAAGTACCTAATCAAACTACTCTATTTCTGGCCCCGGTTTCTCGAAAAAACTTAAGTATGTTCTCAAATCTGAGCACAATGCTCAAATTGCATGAAATCCACGTGGACTTCAATGGAATACCCTTCAACATTGGAGAGTATCCCTTTGATGTTGAGCATGTTCTCATGAGAATATACTTAAGTTTTTTTTTCGAGAAACTGGGGCCTGGACAGGCCTACATCTTTGAAAAATTTGCTTCCAAACAGTACTGTCAGTACTTTGATTTTTCTTGTTTTAAGTATACAAAAGAAAATAATGAAGGGGAGGGGTGAGGGATCTTAAGATAGAATACCCGTAATGTGGCAATTTTAAGATTCATAAAACATCGGGGTTTTTTTCGATCGACGTCGTAACGTATCCTAAATAATTTTCGGTCGCGATCGTAAACATTCGGCAGAGAAAAGTTCTACCGCCAAAAATTTTAACCATAGCCTGAATATTTCCGACGTCGCGCGAATCTCATTAGTGGTGGACAATCTTAGGGAAACGATTCGCAAAACTAGGTCAAAAAAGAAAATCCTTGATGCTAATTTGCATTATGTTGCAAGAGTAAGCAGACTAGATATGTGATGTATGTGTTATTAATGTCTGCTGTCCTTACCGTATGACAATTACAACGCAAAATTACTTCTTACACAAGGTACTTCTTTCTTATGATCAGCAGTCATGCCTTTCGTTTTCGTATAACCCAGAACATGTATCGGACAGTCCATTTTTATGCCCCCGTATCGAGAGATCGGGAGCATATTGTTTTACTCATGTTCGTCTGCCTGTCTGTCCGTCCGCCCGTTCGTCCGTCTGTCCGAAAACTTAACATTTGCCTTTTCTCCAAAAGAATTTGACATACAAAGCTCAAATTTCGTATACAACTTCATTACAATGATATCTATCTGTTCCATGCAATATGACCTTTTCTCAAGGTCATCCGTTGACCCTTATCAACCCTTCACTCCACGAAAGTTTAACATTTTAGAAAAATGGACATTTCGGGGGCATTTGTGTTTCAGAAACACATCCTGACTTAGTGTTCGCTAGCAGTTCATTGGAGACTGGGCGTGGATATGTAGGCCTATAGACGTAACATACATGTAAACTAACCGGCAGCCCGTTTATGCGAAATATAGCATCGATTTTTTTAAAATATACTGCAATTTCATTGGTCCTAAAATTAGGTCGAATACTAACCTTAAATATTTTCATTATAAGGACCTTCAACCATTCTTATAATTTCAACGCAGTTTCGGTCTTCTCGCCATTGTCAAGAATATCTCAAATTTTATTCTTTTCCCTAGCCTTGTCAAAAACCATACTCACTGACCTTGACCTTTGTTTAACCAATTACCAAAGCGGCAAAGCTTTAGGCCTCTCAAAATTCAAAGATGATGCAAGCGACAATTTCAATTTTATGAAATTTCACGTTTTTGTCATTCTTTGTGGAAAACATCGTGGGCAAAGAAAGCCTTTATATTGTTGGACGTCAAAATGCGTCAACATATGGAAATAGGTTTAGTATGATGGTCTGTCTACTTGACGGAGAAATGTTTGTAAAACTTCTTCACTAAGCATTTCAGAAATAGTGCATTATCGAAAATAGAAAAATAGTTTATTGATACTAAAGAAAAAGGAAGTTGGTGCTACTATAGCAAAAATTCTGTTCTACGATATACTGATATTTGTAGAGACTTCGGCATTAAAGAAACACCTGTCTTTATCAACGAAATAAACTCTTTTATTGATTATAAACAGTATATTTGAATTTTGAACGCCACATTACATTTTTCAGAAGTAATCATATGATTCTACGTACAGTTGGCACCACATCGTATGGCACGTGTTTATATTTTGTTCAATAATATTTGAACAAAATATAAACATGTGCCGACGACGTGGCGCCAACTGTAAATTGTTTCTGTTGTTTTCGCTCATACAGATATGTTGCATTTTCCAATCAAATGCTATTTGCTCTGTGCGATTAAGGCACGAGATTTTTGAGCTAAGATTAAACACAGTATAGTCAAATCATGATAAAATGGTACATATTTACAAATGAGCAAGGATTTGAAAAAAAAACGTCCCTTATAGCATTTGAGACAGCCAGGTTTCAATATCAGGCTGTGTCTAGGTGTTGTCTGACTGGGATCCATGTTGTTCTTTTACGTTTGATACATGCCAGAAAGAAGCTATTGGAGAACAACATGGTTCCTGATCAGACTGCGTGTATACGCAGGCTGATCTGGAACCATATTGGGCTCAAAAGCCTTAAGGGACCTTTTTCTACATCCTGGCTCAAATGTTTTCCAATGTTAACAAAAGAAAGACGTTCTTAATTTGCATTACAATTTTGCAATACAATTAGGTATGCTTTGCTTCTAATCTTGCACGTGTAAAAACATCTGCAAGATTCGAACAATCACACGAAAAATTTCATGTTATTTGTTCATACAGTTTTCGAGACCAGATGTACTATGTACATACGCTAATTCAAGCTTCTATATGCCCTTAATTTCTTTTTTTAGAGAAGAGCCAGTAAGTTTTACCTCACTGCTACATGTACCCACTTTATACAGATGAGTTGACTGTCGCTGACAATTATTGCTGGCGCAAGATCGTATGGCACATGTTTACGCTTTGTTAAATGTAAACAAAACATTTTTCGATAAAACCCAGAAAATCGGAACAGTGAAAAGACCGCTCTATCACTGCACCTAAATTTTCAACATGTCTACGTCACTACTTTTATTACAATTATTATTCTTTCATTCAACACTGTTTTGTTTACATTTGGACAAAATGTAAACATGTGCCATACGATCTTGTGCCAACAAAAAGTGGTTTGAATTTTGTTTTTGTTTACATAGGTAAATTTTGTGAACATGTATCAGAATATTGTAAATATACTATAGTAATATTATAATGAAAACATGCATATTTCAGGTACCGATGAAATGAAAGATTCGTTGAAATGGCTATTAATCAATCACAAACGTTTTCTTAGTAGTATTTCTTTCCAAACTATTCTGGTTAATGGTAGAGTTCGCAATAATTATGATAGAAAAGCTGTCAGTAAGCCAAATTTTTAAATAAAGATGTCATTGTCTACATTGTTTTCCTTTGTGTTTCTCTCGAAAATCTCGGAAATAATGGAGTGTGAGAAGATACCTAGATGAGTAAACAAAGATGTAATTTCAACATGTATCATATGAATCGGGATCTCGGAAAATGGCCCTTATTTCGGATAATGGCTCATTTGTTTAATTAAGTATCGGTGTCTACATTGCCCCTCTTAGAAAATACCCCATTTAAACTGAACCGTTTTTTAAAGAAATAGTTATCTTTTGAGGACCCCTACAAGAATACATTTTTGTATTTCTTTAACAATCTAGAACAGATTTTCTTTTTAAATCAAGGTCGGATCTAGGGGTTGGGTCAGGGGGTCATGACACCCCCTGGAATTGGCCGAAAATTGAATTTTGACTATATAATTTCATATTAAATGCCATCATTTGGGCTTTGAACCCCCCCCCCCCCCCCCCCCCGGAATTAAATCCTGGATCCGCCCTTGTAAATTAATAAGTTTCACTATTTCGAAAAGCATTCAATTAAAAGGCAGGCTTTCAAAAAACAAAGGGTTTCTTTTATACATGAAGGAATACATTTTACATGAGCAAACCACTGTTTCCTAACGATCAATCAGTACCAGTAAGTAGGGTAAGGATAAGAAATGTGATGATATTCATGTGAGTTGGCAGTGGTACAAATCTATTTTGTTTTTTTTTTTACAACAAAAAATGACGTTACAATGTCAAACACATAACAGGTTGTAGTGAAGTTATTATGTTTTGGTGTAGAGAAAACAACAAATGTGAAGGACGGAACACCGGGAACAGGCTATAGAAAAACGTATAATGTTCATGTCTTGTTAAATATCAATCCAATTTACATTGATTCGATGATCATGCTTTTATCCTGACTTGAGATTTATTTCAGAAGACACACTTACATCCCCTTAAATAGGCTATACAACTGTTTAATAGCAAACATTAACAAAAATGTATACATGTAATTGTTAAAGTAATGTGTTTTTCAATTTTCGGTGATTAAAAATAGAGACACAAACAGTAAAAAAAAAAGTATAAATACGACAGAATTTTCTTCATATATTTTCTTCAATCTTACCTTGAAATTACAATGTATTCTCAGATATTATGAAGACTTTCTGCGAGTGTTGCTGTTGTGTCACGTGATTCACTATTGAAAAACGACAATGCAGCATTTCGAAAATAAATTTAATATTATTCCCGGTCGTGTCTAATGGTCTGATTGATTGATTAAGGTTTAGTGCCTATTTCAACAGTTATGGTCCTATCGCGGCGATTGGAGCACCTAACCACGGAATCCTACGGTTTCTTACACCAGTACTACCAGAGCACCCTTACCGAGCCTCTAGCCGCTCGACAACATGGGTAAACGATTATAAAACCATTTGTGGGTGACGATTTTGTCAGAAAGGGTAGATCTACTTGTTTAAGGACAGATCCTCCAGTTGTTACTGCGCAACTTACTGCGCATATCCTAAATAACGAAAATAAAGCTGTTTCAGTAATTGGCCTTTTCAGCAAATGTATTTTTTACATTTAGTTAATGTTTGGTTGATAAATGACAGGACCCTTTTCGGTTATTTCAATTTTCTCTGTTTGGTCAATTAAAGTATAATAGTACTCGGATGGTACATTTCACTTTCTGTTACGCGTTCAACATGTGGCGTTAGCGATAGGAAACGGAGCAACGAAAGCAAACTGGTGTTTTTATGAGCTAGTCCGCTTCAGATGGACACAAAAGATGACACGTTTTATTATCTAAAGCTGGTAATAAGGAAGAAAATGGATAAAAGTAGTGAAACAATTTCGGACAGAGCTGCAAAAAGTAAACCAAATTTTACTTATAACTAAGAAAAACGCTTGGTTTGATATATTTTTCTTTGTTTGTTTTTGTAGGTATGACCAAGCACTATGTCTATACCAAAAAAGAAAAAATTCTTACCGCTGGAATATTTTTTATTATCAGAAACGTTGCGAAAAAAGAGCAATTTCAGCTACTTTTGAAAGAATGATTTACTAAAAATTTCAAAATCATCAATAAATTTTCCCAAATTGATACTCATTTATACAAAATAAAACATATTGAACACAATAAAGACTTATTTATGTAATGCTAGTCATTTCGAACACCTTTTTTGTGGGTATTTAAGTGATACCTCATTTTTGCAATTTTAGACAAGAGTAGTCTCCCTTGAAATCCAATAACTTTTTAATTCGCTTGGTGACCTATAGTTTTTAAGTCATCTTTTTACTTCTTATATATTTAAATATCAGTACAGAAAAAATAAAAAAAATCTTACCGTGGGAAATAAATGGAGGATCTGTCCTTAAATGTACACGAAAAAGATCAGCTCTGCAAATATGCATTCGGGGCTCATTCTGTCATGTCTGTTTTTCGGAATTTTGCATAATATAACTTATAAAAAATGTCAAAGCATTCTCCTTTATCAATTTCTATTTCACTGACATGAAAGCATTCACATTCCTTGCCTTGCTAATATGCAGACGATGATAGCAAGATAAAATCTTTGAGCATAATGCACATGAGCAAGGTAATGAGGTTTCGGTTTATATAGTCGGTTACGATCGAAAACGTCGTAACTACAGCTTATTCAAGCTGTAGTTACGGCTTTTTTGAAAGTAAGCAACAATATGTAGATAGCATTAGCTGATGTTAAAAACTTGTAATAAAGATGCAAATTGAGTGAAATAGATAATTATTCAACCAGCTCGAAAATTCACAGTTGGCAATTCAGCATTTTTATCTATTTTTTATTATAAGGTGTAATTTTAACCCTTTTCCAAACAACAACATGTTAGGGTGTTTCAATTTTAAAAGCTGATGCAGATGAAAAAAAGGATGACGAAAAATCTAAAATCTGTGAATAATATAGCAAAGAAGTTATTCAGACAAAAGGAGAAAATGCTGATCATCATGTTTCCCAAAACCTTTTCTAATAGGGACGTCAAAACCAGGGCCCCGTATTACTAAACATCTTACGATCAAGTTTTTGTGTAAACTTTGTAACAAGACATCTGGGGCCTGTTTCATCAAAACATTTAAGACGTATTTTTGACTTACCGATGACTTACGACAAGTTTATGGCAAGAAACGCGTATCGCCATTCTATCAAAACCCGGGTTATGCGATTGTTGTTTTAGGCGATTTTTAAGACATTGGTAAGTCAAAAATACGACTTAAATGTTTTGATGAAACAGGCCCCTGATTGCACGAGAAACCCGACTGAGCCAATCAGGGCTGTTGTTACAAGTAATAACGCAGAAATCAAACGTACGATCGTTAGTAATACGGGCCCCAGGTCTTGTTCGGCAAAATGGTTAATGTTTAACCCATGCGCGCAATTTGTAAAGAATTCATCCATTTTTGCTAGACATGTTATTCATGTCTACTTAGGCTAGTCGGGTTCGAATTCTTACGAAAATCGGATAGTTTTATATCAGAATTACTAAAATCTGGATTTAAAGAATGCTTTTTGCTAGGAGAACAGCTACATTGGCTAGTGCTGTAGTCGACAATACTTAACAAATCCAATGCCGTTTTACACAAAAACCTCGATTCAGAGTATTGTCTGATAGTATATCAACGAAATAAGCTAGTTCTATAGGTGACACTGTTTAACAGCTACCAGGTCAATTTGCACCAAACTCATGATTCAGAGGATGGTATCTGATAAGAACTAAACCCAATTGACCAAACGCCGACTGTCAATCAAAAACATCGATTAGCCAATGGGCGATCAGACACATGCCATGCCCCAATTCTTCTTCATTGCACGTGTTATTGTATCGATTTATCGACTGACAATCAAAACAATCGACATACCAATTGCAAAGAATTTTGTGCTAACAATAGACTAGGTTTGTCGTATGTTTTAATAAACCGTCGATGTTGTTATAAAATTTCGTAACTACGGCTTAAATTAAGCCGTAGTTACGAAATTTTATAACAACACCGACGAAATACTATTTTGTTTGTCGGAATTTACTTCACGATTAACTAGATAAAATCATTCCCTATAAACGAACACATGTCCATTGTTTGTATTAAATTCTACGTTGGGCGGAGCGATCTGTCGATTGGCGTTTGGTCAATTGGTCAGTCCTATAGGTGACACCGAATTGTCAATTCCAAGACCATTTTATATCGAAATAACCAAAATCTGAATTCAGGGGATGGCATTTGCTAGGACCTCAGCTACTTTGACTTGTGTTGTAGTCGACAGTACCTAACACATCCAATTATTTCGTTTTAGACACATATCTGGATTCATAGTATGATATCTAGGAGTAAATCAACAAAATGAGCTAGTTCTATATACGACATTGATTGACATCTCCCAGGCCCATTTGCACCAAACTCTGGATTTCGAGGATTGTATCTCTTAAGACCTCAACCCTATTGGTAGATCGTAGAGTAGACACTAAACTTTCAATTCCAATGCCGTTTTATACCACAATTACTAAAATCTGGATTCAGGGGATAGTATTTGCTAGGCACTCAGCTACATTTGTTAGTACTGAAGTCGACAGTACCTAACAAGTCCAAGGCCGTTTAAGACAAAAATCTGGATTCCGAGTATGATATCTGATAGTAAATCAACAAAATAAGCTCGTTCTATAGGCGACACTGATTAACAGCTTCGAGGCCCATTTTCACCAAAATCTGGATTCAGAAGATGGTATCTGATAGGATCTCAATCTCATTAGTTTGTCCTATAGTAGACAATAAACTTTCAATTCGAAGGCCGTTTTATACCTGAATTACAAAAATCTGGATTCAAAGGATGGCATTTGCTAGGAACTCATAGCTACATTGGCTAGTGCTGAAGTCGACAGTGCCTAATAAAGCCAAGACTGTTTTAAACAAAAATCCGGATTCCGAGTATGATATCTGATAGTAAATCTACAAAAAAAAACTAGTTCTATAGGCGACAATGAATAATAACTACCAGGTCAATTTGCACCAAAATATGGATTCAGATGATGATATCTGTTAGGAACTAAACCCAATTGGTCAGTCCTATACTTAACACCAAATTGTCAATTCCAAGACCGTTTCATATCGAAATTACCAAAATCTTAATTTATTGGGTGGTATTTGCTAGGACCTCAGCAATATTGGCTTGTGCTGTAGTCGACAGTACCTAACAAATCCAATTATGTCGTTTTAGACAAATATCTGAATTCAGAGTATGATATCTAGGAGTAAATCAACAAAAATAAGCTAGTTCTATTGACGACATTGATTGACATCTCCCAGGCCCATTTGCACCAAACTCTGGAATTCGAGGATTGTATCTCTTAAGAACTCAACCCTTTTGGTAGATCGTAGAGTACACACTAAACTTTCAATTCCAATGCCGTTTTATACCACAATTACTAAAATCTGGATTCAGGGGATGGTATTTGCTAGGAACTCAGCTACATTGACTTGCTGTAGTCGACAGTACCTAACAAATCCAATGTCATTTAAGATAAAAATCTAGATACAGAGTATGATATCTGGGAGTAAATCAACAAAATAAGATAGTTCTATAGACGTCATTGATTAACAGCTCCCAGGCCTATTTGCACCAAACTCTGGATTCAAAGTATTGTAGCTGATAAGAACAAAACCCTATTGGTTAGTCCTATAATAGACATTAAATGTTCAATTCCAATGCCGTTTTATACCGGAATAACCACAGTCTGGATTCAAAGGATGGTAATTGCTAGGAAATCAGAGCATTTGCTAGTGCTGAAGTCAACAGTACATAACAAATCGAAGATCGTTTTAGACTAAAGTCTGGATTCGGGGGATGGTATTTGCTAGGACCTCAGCTACTTTGGCTTGTGCTGTAGTCGACAGTACCAATTAAATCAAATGTCGTTTTAGACAAAAATCTGGATTCAGAGTATCATATCTAGGAGTAAATCAACAAAATAAGCTCGTTCTATAGACGACATTGATTCACTTCTCCCAGGCCCATTTGCACCAAACTCTGGATTTCGAAGATTGTATCTCTAAGGCACTCAACCCTATTGGTGAATCGTAGATTAGACACTAAACTTTCAATTCCAATGCCGTTTTATACCACAATAACTAAATTTTGGATTCAGGGGATGGTATTTGCTAGGAACATAGCTACATTTGCTAGTGCTGAAGTCGACAGTACCTAACAAGTCCAAGGCCGTTTAAGACAAAAATCTGGATTTCGAGTATGATGTCTGGTAGTAAATCAACAAAATAAGCTTGTTCTATAGGCGACACTGAAAATAGCTTCGAGGCCCATTTGCACCAAAATCTGGATTCAGAGGATGGTATCTGATCGGAACCCAACCTCATTAGTAAGTCCTGAAGTAGACACTAAACTTTCAATTCCAATGCCGTTTTATACCTGAATTTCAAAAATCTAGATTCAGAGGATGGTATTTGCTAGGAACTCAGCTACATTGGCTAGTACTGTAGTCGACAGAACCTAACAAATCCAAGACCGTTTAAGACACAAATCTGGATTCAGCGTATGATATGTGGTAGTAAATCCACAAAATACTCTACTGCTATAGGCGTAACTGATTAACAGCTCTCATGCCTTTTGTATCAAAATCTGGATTCAGAGGATGATATCTGGTAAGAACTCAGCCCCATTGGTTAGTCCTATGAGAAGACATTAAACATTCAATACCAAATCCATTTTTTACTAAAACTACCAAAATCTGGATGCAGAGGTTTTAATTTCAAAAGGACTAGGCTACATTGGCTAGTGTTGTAGTCGACAGTACCTAACAAATCCAAGACCGTTTTAGACACATATCAAGAATCAGAGTATGATTTCTGTTAGTAAATCAACAAAATAAACTACTTCTATAGGCGTAGTTAGGTTATTTCATCTAAGACTCCACCGCACACAACAGCCTCCGAAGGTCGTCCTTGGAGTCTTAAAACGCCGCTCAAACGTTTAGTATTTGTTATTTCTAGTAACATACTCTCAATCCCAAAGCGCATTGGTAACAATACCAATGGGGAGAATCACGTGATTGACAAAGGTATTTAACACGAAAAAATGGCGACGAAATGACCGCTTCGGTGTGAAAATTCAAACTTTAGAAAGGTATGTATTACATCTACGTAGTCTTTCAGACAAACCACATATCCTAAAGTACCCGCTATTGTCTAAGGTTTCCACAGATACCCAACTTTCCCCTATCCGTTTGCTGTATTTAGAGAACACTCAAAGAATATTTCGGAAATTGAGAAAATTTTGGATGTGTGTTAAGCACGTCACATCATATTTACAGCTTTATTTCCTAACCAACGATCTCTCTTTTCACACGGTATATTTCCAGACCCTTTTTTATCGAAGACATTTCATTGTAGCCCATTTACATGGTCCGTTTTGTCTTTGTTAAGCGTATTTACGAAAAAGATGTTAAACATACGTACAATGATGTAGTGTTTGGCACGCCGAGTTCTTGTGAATGTGATGTTAAACACGCACATAGTTGCTCGTGTACTAGGAAAGCCACGGATGATGGACAAATTGGTTGTTTATACATGACCCGATCTGATTAATATCTGGTGTTAACTTACAGTAACACATGAAAGACATCACAAGGGGTAATCTTTTACGAACTTGGAAAAAACGAAATCGTCTATGATTGCTCTAAGTAACCAAATCTCTTGTTATATATATAATTTCCATGACAAATTCGTGCAATTTCCATGACAAATTCACGCAGATACAATAATTCTGAACTGAAATGTGACGTCCTCGTTAACCCTTCTGGAAACTGGGATATAGACTCTTTGGTGAAAGGTTTCTAAAGATTTATGAGTGGTCCGAAGAGTCAAGGTGATACTGTCAAGAACGTTTGTTGACGTGGTCAGTACTCTGATAGATCTGCAGATATTAATTTTGCCGTTCCAAATCCAAAGATTCTCCGATCATTTAATCCATAAGATATCATCAGAGAAAGAAAACCAGGTAGAGATGAAGACATTATGTCAGGTTTGGAGGAGAATCTTCAAGGGAAATCAGCGTGTCTGACGTTCGACGGAAAAAATAAAATAAACCGGGATTAACGAAAGAATTTTGAGGTGTGGATCTATAAGATTTTACAATAACAGCGACGAATTACCTTTATTTGTCAGTAATTACGTCACGGTTAACTGGATAAAATTGAACCATTTTCTATCATACATGTATCATTATTATTCCATGTGCAATTGACCAATTCTTATATCGACAGTGTAAAGTGCATCAAACCTTGATGATACACATCAAGCCTTGCTGAAACCGTATTTTGTCAGTATCAGATGTGCATTTGCCCAATAATGAGCCAGACTTTAACAGTGCATTGTTCAGATGTTCAAAAAAATCCAATTCACAAAATATACCTCCGTAAGCCAGATGATGAAAACCTTCTACAAGGCAACATCTTTAATGCGTGTGACTTGGCAAAAAAGGGAAACGTCGTTCAATACTACTAAATGCAAACCACTATATTTTGAAAATGAAAGCCAAAACCAATACTTCATAAAAAACACAGACGGTTCCATTAATGAGATTCAAAATGTTGACAAAGAAAAAGATCTGGGTATCATTTTTGACTCCAAACTTACTTTTCAGAGTCATGTTAATACCAAAGTAAACGTTGCAAATAGAAATATGGGAATTATAATGAAATATTTCACTTATGGATAAGAAGATATTTTTTTGCAATTATACAAGTCAATTGTACGTCCACACTTAGAGTATGGCACAGTAATTTGGACATCTAGATACAAAAAGGATACAATCGCAATAGAAAATGTCCAAAGATGGGCTACGAGAATGGTCAAAGAACTGAAAAACAAATCATAATTATATTGAAAGGTTTCGAATACTTGGACTCCCTATTCTAGAATACAGGAGAGAAAGAGCAGACCTAATCCAGATGTATCGGCTTATTAACAAAAAAAATAAGACAAACAAAAACACAATTAAAACTACGAAAAGAAAAGTTCACTATGGGAAACAATTTAAAACTATTCCAAACAAGGCCAAGAACAGACTGTTGAAAAAATCCTTTCAGTGTTAGGGCTACAAAAATTGGAATGATCTTCCAAATGAGGTAGTACAGGCACCCTCCATTAATGCATTTAAAGCTAGGCTTGATAGAATATGGAAACCAATCAATAAATTTGAAGCCAAATGCTATAAAAGTAACTGAGTAAAATGACTACAAGACGGAGCAGTGCAATATGAAACATAAGAAGCATTTTACTAAAACTATGAAACATAAGAAGCATTTTACTATAGCCATTACTATATAATTATAATCGTGGCAACTTAATAAAGATAAAGGGGAGGACAGGAAAGCGATGGACTGCCATATTTCCTGATTCAAACCATTCAAATGTAAAATTACAGCCATAAAAGATTTATTAGAAAAGTAATATTAATAAAAATAATTCTGTATTTTCATACATGCAAGAATAAATAAGAGAAAAGTTACAGTTGTTATAATTACTATAGGCAGGGCCAAAATACGAATGAATAATTGATTATAATAAAACGTCACTATATTCAATTCAATCAACAATTTCCTAAGTAATATTCATAATCATAGGACAAAAGCAGGGCATATAAAGTAAATGATTACCATTTTTGGTAAACATCAAAGGTTTTAAAAGTTTATATTTTTTATTGTACATAATGCAAGTTTCTATCTTTAAAAATCAAAACCATCTTTTACCAAATTAAAGTTGAAAAATATAAATTGTTATTGTCCACCCAAATTAACCAGGGACAACTTGATTTTCGTGTGCTAAGTCCGTTAGTTGAGCGACTTAACAAAACATTGCCGAGGTAGGGTCATTACATATGCAGATGTCTCGGGTTAATCTTGCTGGACTATAGTGTAATTGAGTCAATATTATGCTTAAAGAATCAAAGAAAATGTTTACAAAAATTAGTGTACAAGTTAGCATTCAATGAAACATGTTTAGTAAAAGTAACGAAGAGTGTTGTGCGAAAAGTGTAAGCAATTTGCAGTGAACATATATGTTGATATTGTTTGATAAACTTGTGAGGAACTATTGACTGAAAATGCATCCGGAAGTCCTCAAAAATAAATACTAATCAACGGGGAAAAGGTATAAAAAGGGCTGAAGAATCATAGAAATGTTAAATGTGATCAGACGATCATATCTGGCTTCTATAACTGCATTAACTGTATAAAAAGCAAAACTCAGTCAGCACATTCTACACAACTATGGTACACTTGCGTGTTTAACACCACACTCACAAGAACTTGGCGTGCCAAACACTACAGTATTGTACGTGTGTTTAACATCTTTTTCGTAAAAACGCTTAACAAAGTCAACATGGACCTTGTAAATGGGCTATAATGAAATGCCTTCGATAAAAAGAGGTCTGGAAATATACAATATGAAAAGAGAGCTCTTTGTGTAAGAAATAAAGCTGTAAATATGATGCGACGTGCTTAACACACATCCAAAATTTTAGCAATTTCAGAAACATTCTTTGAGTGTTCTCTAAATACAGCAAACGGATAAGGGAAAATTTGGTATCTTTGGAAACCTTAGACAATAGCGGGTACTTTAGGATAGGTGGCTTGTCTGAAAAACAACGTAGATTTAATACATACCTTTCTAAAGTTTGAATTTTCACGCCGAAGCGGTCATTTCGTCGCCATTTTTTCGTGTTTAATATCATTGTCAATCACGTGATTCTCCCCATTGAATACTCTCGAACCCAAAGCGTTTTAATGTTGAATGCACGTGCTCTTTATCGCTGTATATTGAATGCACGTGTGTCGCCATTATTTTCTCCACATATTTAGGGAGCCTCGTTTTGGTAATGTCGATTTGTGACTATTTTAGTAACAATTTTCATGTATACAATGTTGATTTCCCATAAGCCCATCGTCTTTGACTCCGGAAGTGTGTTCTGTGGGTACAGACTAAAACATAAGTGAAAGGACCTTATTAATAAACAGCTCTCAGGCCAATTTGCATCAAAATCTGGATTCAGAGGATGATGTCTGACAGGAACTCAAGCCCATTGGTTAGTCCTATAGGAGACATTAAACTTTGAATACCAAACCCGTTTTATACGAAAACTACCAAAATATTGATTCAGAGGATGTAATTTACTATGGACCCAGCTACATTGGCTAGTGCTGTAGTCGACAGTACCTAACAAATCAAAGACCGTTTTAGACAAATATCTGGATTTAGAGTATGATATCTGGTAGTAAATCCACAAAATAAACTTCTGCTATAGACGCATGCGCGGATCCAGAGGGGGGTCAGGGGGTCATGACGCCCCCCCCCCCTTAATTTAGCGAAAAAAGGGGTTATCAAAAAAATTGCTGGTTATGTCCCATATAAGCTGCGCCATTCGTCTCTGTGTTCCACGACAAACCATTGTTATATTTAGTCCGTCATGGTATGACATGTGTCTGCATGGATGCAGGGGTGGTCAGGGGCCTGCCCCCCCCCCCCCTGAAATTTGGTGAAAAGGGGGGTTAAAGATCGGAAACCCCACTGGGAAAAATACCTGGATCCGCGCTTGAGACGTAACTGATTAACAGCTCTCAGACCTTTCGCACCAAAATCTTGATTCAGAAGATTGTAAATATATGAAAATAAAGTCCTTGCTTAAATTAAAGCATTTGTATTATCTTCCCCCGTTAAGACGTCAAAGAGGGTCAAATTGAGAATAAGTTTGGAAAATGAAAGGAAAGCATCGATTCACCTTTGCAGAACATTATTTTGTAAACGAAAAAGGGTTTTGACACGTATCTGTCTTATTGTGAGTGACAGATACAATAGACGGTTCCAGGTTAACCCTTTCCCAAACAAGACCTGCTTTTTACGTCCCTATTAGAAAAGGCTTGGGAAAACATTGAGACAAAAAAAGAAACTGCTGATAACCAGCAGTTCCTCCCTTTGTCTCAATATTTTTTGTGCTATATTGTAAACCGATCCGTTCGTTTTTACTTCAAATTTTCGTCTGAAGCACCTTTCAAATTGGAAAGTCCAAAATTATTTCGTTTGGGAAAAGGGTTAAGCTACAAGACTGGGTTATAAGCCAAAACAAACAGGTTGTTCCTACTTCCGTATTTACAAATGCGTGGATGATATTCGCTAAGCAGTCTACTTTACATTCAATATTTGAATAACACAAACGCAAATCATTTCAGCAAAGACCCATTGATTAAGTTGAGTCCAGATGCGTATATGTCTTCTCTGAATGGCATATAAAAGAAACGATTCGAGGTTAAAGTGCATGGCTAGGTAATCAGCCAACGCGAACACGTCTTTTCATCTTCTTCCGTGTTTTACAAACTCTGACTAAACCCACTTGATTGGTGTTCAGAGACCATTGGTTTCCTTCATCTTTGTAGATCCTTTGCGAAACACTTGACACGCATCTGTTTAAGTGCTTGTCTCAGAGAAAATCATGCAAAATCCATAAAATAGTCCACAAGCACTTTTCACCGATTTTGATGATTTTTGGCATGGTGAACCACCTATAGGCCAAATGTCCATTTGCAAAATATCTTGTCCATATCTCCATGGTTACCTGTTTTATGGAGCGCCATCTATGTCAGGGACCTTAAATATAAGGACCTGACATTTTGACCAAAATTCCTGTCATTTTTAACCATTTTCAGCCAAGGAATTCAGATTTACCCCTATATGACAGTATAATACCATACCATTTACTGAAAGTAACTACTCCCTTCTTCTAATTAAAAGAAACAAATCAAGAAAATTATCTAATATACTGGAGTGATGTCCCCTATGTTGTAGGTACCCAATGCAATATTGCTGAATAAGCACTTTTTGGCTGTTTTCAAGGCATTAAATCTTCTAAGGTAGTGTTAATTGATAGTAATTATTTACATTTATGGATAGTCCTGCCTTTGGTTAACAAGTTAAAAAAATATCTAGCTTGGCCCGCCATAATCGTTACCATGGCAACGCATAGAATAGGGGCATTGTGGTGAAATTTTGAAATTCATTTTATTTCTTTACAAAACCACCCAAATATTGTAACAAAATATTTAACTACCAATTTTGACAGCCAATGATGTGTTATATCACATACAAAAAAGTAAGCTCGAATAAGATGTACACAAACGGGTTATTTCCAAGATGGCCGCCAAAATGGCCGCCAAAATCATTGAATTTCCCATATCTTTTGTACTGATAGTAACAGCAAAGTAAATTTGGTGTCTAACCCTATGTTTGTGGGGTCTAGGAATCTAATTCAGACATCCTTAATTAGATAAAACAAATATTTATTCAAATAAAGTGAGAACAAGAAGTCTCTGGTGGCCTTCGGCTGCTCAACTGAGTGAGAAAAGTCAAATTATTTGCCTTATTTAGCCATTTTTAGCCAAGGAAATCAGACTTATCCCTTTATGCCAGGATAATACCTTACCATTTTCTGAAAGTAACTACTCCCATCTCCTAATTTTAAGAAAGAAATCAAGAAAATTTACCTATATACTCGAGTTATGTCCCCTATGTTGTAGGTACCCAATGCAATATTGCTGAATAAGCACTTTTTGTCTATTTTCAAGGCATTAAATCTTCTAAGGTAGGGATAATTGATAGTAATTATTTACATTTATGGATAGTCCTGCCTTTGGTTAACAAGTTGAAAAAATGTCTAGCTTGGCCCGCCAAAATCGTTACCATGGCAACGCTTAGAATAGGGGCATATCGGGGAAATTTTGAAATTCATTTTATTTCCTCACAAAACCACCCAAATTTTGTAACAAAATATTTAACAATCAATTTTGACAGCCAATGATGTGTTTTATCACATACAACAAAGTTTATTCAAAAATGATATACACAAACGGGTTATTTCCAAGATGGCCGCCAAAATGGCCGCCGAAAATGACTTAATTTCCCGTAACTTTTGTACTGATAGTACCAGCAGAGTAAATTTGGTGTCTAACCCTATGTTTATAGGGTCTAGGAATCTAATTTAGACATCCTGAATTAGATAAAACAAATATTTATTCAAATAAAGTGAGAACAAGAGGTCTATGATGGCCTTCGGCTGCTCAACTGAATTAGAATAGTCAATTTATTTAGCCATTTTCAGCCATGGAAATCAGACTTATCCAACATGACAGTATAACACCATACCATTTTCTGAAAGTAATACTCCCTTCTCCTAATAAAAAGAAACAAATCAAGAAAATTATCTAATATGCTTGAGTGATGTCCCCTATGTTGTAGGTACCCAATACAATATTGCTGAATAAGCACTTTTTGGCTGTTTTCAAGGTCTTAAATCTTCTAAGGTAGGGTTAATTGACAGTATTTATTTACATTTATGGATAGTCCTGCCTTCGGTTACCAAGTTAGAAAAATAAAAAGGAAATAAAATGAATTTCAAAATTTCCCCACAATGCCCCTATTCTATGCGTTGCCGTGGTAACGATTTTGGCGGGCCAAGCAAGATTTTCTTTTCAACTTGTTAACCAAAGGCAGGACTATCCATAAATGTAAATAATTACTATCAATTAACTCTACCTTAGAAGATTTGAGGCCTTGTAAACACCAAAAAAATGCTTATCCAGCAATATTGCATTGAGTACCTACAACATAGGGGACATAACTCGAGTATAAAAGTGAATTTTCCTGATTTTTTTCTTTAAATTAGAAGAATGGAGTAGTTACTTTCGGAAAATGGTAAGGTATTATCCTGGCATATAGGGATAAGTCTGATTTCCTTGGCTAAAAATGGCTAAATAAGGCAAATAATTTGACTTTTCTCACTCAGTTGAGCAGCCGAAGGCCACCAGAGACTTCTTGTTCTCACTTTATTTGAATAAATATTTGTTTTATCTAATTAAGGATGTCTGAATTAGATTCCTAGACCCCACAAACATAGGGTTAGACACCAAATTTACTTTGCTGTTACTATCAGTACAAAAGTTATGGGAAATTCAATGATTTTGGCGGCCATTTTGGCGGCCATCTTGGAAATAACCCGTTTGTGTACATCTTATTTGAGCTTACTTTTTTGTATGTGATAAAACACATCATTGGCTGTCAAAATTGGTAGTTAAATATTTTGTAACAATATTTGGGTTGTTTTGCAAGGAAATAAAATGAATTTCAAAATTTCACCACAATGCCCCTATTCTATGCGTTGCCATGGTAACGATTATGGCGGGCCAAGCTAGATATTTTTTTAACTTGTTAACCAAAGGCAGGACTATCCATAAATGTAAATAAATACTATCAATTAACACTACCTTAGAATATTTAAGGCCTTGAAAACAGCCAAAAAGTGCTTATTCAGCAATATTGTATTGGGTACCTACAACATAGGGGACATCACTCCAGTATATTAGATAGATTTGTTTCTTTTAATTAGAAGAAGAGAGTAGTTACTTTCAGTAAATGGTATGGTATTATACTGTCATATAGGGGTAAATCTGAATTCCTTGGCTGAAAATGGTTAAAAATGACAGGAATTTTGGTCAAAATGTCAGGTCCTTATATTTAAGGTCCCTGACATAGATGGCGCCCCATAAAACAGGTATCCATGGAGATATCGACAAAATACTTTGCAAATGGACGTTTCGCCTATAGGTGGTTCACCATGCCAAAAATCATCCAAATCGGTGAAAAGTGCTTGTGGACTGTTTTGCATGGTTTTCTCTGAGACAAGCACTTAATAGTGAATGACATTTTCGGGCTAAAGTTCAAGACAATTGCTATCAGCCAAATTGAGCAGGTTCTTTCTCCTTGATGATTTTCTAAGCCTTTTTCCCATCAAACCGTGGTCTTGTTTGTGAGTGGTTACATTATTTTATTGTGTTATACAGTAGGAGTATTTTCAAACATTTGTTATTAGGGTTTTAATTTATCTCATATTTTATAACAGGAAAGAGTGTACAAAATTCTTTTCAACTGATCATGTGAATTAGAAAAAAATAGGTCAGACAGATTCAATAAATTAAGGATATATTGACCCGAATCTTTTCCCATCCAGAAATGACATAAATTATATCTAATGTGGCAGTTTAAAGTTTTTTATTGGGTTTAGTATGTCGCTGAAGTCGTTTTAGTTAATCATATATTTTTATGTGCTATTCTGTCCAGAGAACGAGTAAATAATCGCGTTTACCCTTTCCCGGGTGTTTCTAGTTTTCGAACACTAAAAGATAAAGAAAGCATTGACCGAAAAGAAGAACATGCTAATTGTCAACCTTCTCGCCTTTTCCAACAGTAATTTATATCGTACCAAATAACCAAATAAAAAATCTGAAATGTATAGCATGTGAATGTTGACCGGCGTAAACTTGTGTCATCTCAGAGACGGATACAGAGATATCACTATAATGATTTATGTGAAGCCATTACAATATGGGGCTTATATGAAATCGGTACTAACAACAACGTCTAGATCTGAATAAGATAATATGTGTAAAAAAAACATACATCAACATGTTAAACGAAGGATTAGGTCAGAGAAATATCTGTTTTCATTCCGGCCAGGAAGCAAAGGCGTCGCATAGTCAACTTGTTTGTGAAAATGTTAAAAAGATTAATGTTTACTACATGTATATAAAAGTCATAAGATATCGCAAAATTTGATTGACTATATAATGTAGCCCACGATAATTGAAATGGCAGAGCAGCCCTAGCCAATAGGCTGGGATGCTCTGCCAGGTCATTTATCGTATGTATACTGACACTCAAAATAAAGTGTACATGTATATGTGTTAACAAAATTTACAAAGATGTTTCAACTTAAGTATGGTTTACCTTTTACGGAGATTAGGTCATTAACAGACGTTTGATTTACGTGTACATAACTTAGAATGAAAACTAAAAGTAGCAGACTCGTGGTATTTTGCTTATGTGGGTTTTCATTTGAATTCGGTATTGATCCAGCTATTTGATATAAACCCAGTTTTTGCGTACACTTCACATCTTTGGACGAATGCAAGTGTTCTACCGTATAGATCTGTGATACCGTAATCACATCAGAGGAAATGGAAACGTCTGTTAATAGTCGAATTTCAGTCAACCTTTAACCATCCTGCAGCTAATATCTTTTTTGCAAATAATGATACCACATGTGACATTATTTTGCTTTGATAAGTATACAAAAGTTTGCTGTAACCAGTTGCACACTTTCTTTTTCGTGTTAGTATATATTGTATAATTTTAAGAACCACACATAATATTTCTTGATGTGATGTTGCTTTTCAGTGAGGAAAATTGAACTCCATTTTGAATGAATAATTGAGTTTGTAAATCGATCATTTAATTAACTCTGACAATAAGTACTTTGAAATTGTTTGAAGTAGATTTGATTAATCGACTTTCAAATGTTATTCTCGAAATAGCCACCGGCCTTAAACTCAAACTTTGTTAAGCTTATAATACATTTTTAAGTAATCGTAAAAGCACAGTCATAACCTTAGTACAAAGGTCTAAATAACAGATTCAAAGCGAAACGCTACAAATAATGACTTGCTCACAAAATTTAGAGTGCAGTTGCCAGGCAACCAGAAGTTCAATTAAAACGAAAAGCATCTCGGGTATCTAATTGGCTATAAAGCTACTGCAGGGCCAGTCGTTCACTGTAATAGATAGAATCTCTTACCTCTGTCGGTATTAAAAGATCCAGCTTGCCGCAAAAACGCCGGGAACCGGCTCAAAGATATCCCACAAAGAGATGGTATTTAAATCCAGACTTTATGCATTGAAGCTCCGAACTTTTGCTCTCTTTCTCTCTTTTGAAACACACTTTTTATTTATGTTTTCAAACCATTATTGGACGAACCGGGAAAAGTTTGATTGCGTTTGAAGGATCGCTAGTTTATTATTTCCCGTTGCCAATGGCAACGCTTTCGGGGAAATTCGGAGTGCTTCTGCAGTGTTCCAAGGTAAACACCTGAGCGTAGTATAAGTCAATTAGTGCCGTGTCACAACAAAATGGGTTATTGTAAGATTTCGGTTGACGTTGTTTTGTAAAATACATCTGATCATTAGAATGTCTTTGGATGTGTTTGAAATGGTGCAAATACAGCTTGAATAAGCTGTATGTCTGTTCATTCGGAATATCCATCGGTAATCAATCTCAATGTCAATGTATAAATATCCAAGGAATAAAACATAACTATTAGGACATTATTTTCTTCAATATTTCCTGATAGTTTTGGTGGTGGTAGTTGGAGGTGGATTCAAGGATTAAAAAGAGTTTTATGTTCGGTAAATTGCAAAACCCCAGAAATGATCAAGATCGTACATTCCCGTCAGATTCAACCAAGAAATGCACACCAAGATACACTGCCCATTTAGTCTTTCACATACAACAGCTGATTTTCTTATGCATTATAGCTCACGATAAAAGACTTGGCAGAACATTTCTATCGATTGGCATGGGCTGCTCTGCCAGGTCATTTATCGTTGGCTATACTGTCCTTACATATATAGACTAGTTATCATAACATAATTTTGTTTTTGTGTGACTGTCAAATAGCACAAAATTATCTATTGTACTACTACTGCATAAACAGAAAAGCACCTCTATTAACATTTGCAGACTGCACAGACAGGTCCGAATAGGTTATTGTTGCACCCTCGTCCCCCATGTTAAGTATGATACGATTTTAGAAAACGACTCTTAACTCTGTGCAGTTTAGCAGAGTGTTGATCTATCGATTCGCATTCAATGATTCGAATTTTCTTGTGACGCGACAAATGATATAAAAACACGGAACATCGAGGAAACCTTGGAAGATGGTTTTTGAACCGTTAGGTAGACTAGGAGAGTGTTGATAGATGCGAGCGTTTGTTGTATATTCGTTACCCATAGGAATACGCTATCTTTTACTGGCGAAGCCTTAAATTTCATTTTAATCTGCTTTGCCTAAGAAAATTGAAAAATAATTATTTACCTTTTCTATCTTTATTTTGTCATTAATTTGATACTTTTGCGAGACTAACTAGCGGTTGTATTTTTTTTTCAACTACAAAAACCCAATTAAGTACCACATTGAACTTTAGGCTGTTTTTAATTTCTTATCATGAAATTACAAGAAATGATTGTCCTAACCATTGTTGCCGCAAATTCTTGTACAAGCGCAAGAGCAATATCATATCCGAGGCACCGGCTGAAAGGCAAAGTTATAGACATAATAATGCTAAATCTGTATATTTTCAGATTTTGACTAGTTCAAAGTCTTGGCGTTTGTCAAAATGATTATGATTAGAGTGGCTGTCTATTAATCAATTGCTTAAAACACATTTCATGTTCTAATAAATGCTTAATGAAAATTAGCAAAAGCATGTAGGTAGGTAGGTAGGTACATTTCTAAGTCAATAAACTCTAACTGTTTTATATCTAAGCTTTTCAACGAATACCCCGTAACTGCAGCTTGTTTTAAGCTGCAGTTACGATGTTTTCGTTCAAAAGCAGCGATATACAACAATACAAGGGATTCATTGAGGTCGGATATTTATAAAACATCTTCAATTAACTACTTGATACAATCGTTAATTAACTTTATGGTACACCTAGACTTGATAACCCTTTTCCAAGCACAACTTTGCCATTTCTTCAAACCAGTCGTGATTTTTTAAGACCGGCAATACAGGAAAAACTTTGAAGAACATCGCGAGAAAACTCTAGGGGGAATGATGCTGATTTCTAGATTTTACTAGTTTTTTTCTTAATTTTCACCCCTTTCCCTCAAAAGTTTCTGTAGTATATCAACGTGAAAGAATAACTTATTTTTGTCAACATTCATTTTGTCGTAGTCTATGCAAGGGTAATCTATTTGAAAGCGTCTTATTTTTTGTCGTTCAGTAAGGATTGAAGAATTGATGAATTGCAAAGCTGGTGCAGGAGACGATATCACGACGTGTAATCACGTGGCACGACAAATTCAGGAAATCCCCAATAATTCTGCTAATACCCGCCACATTTGAATTCGTTTAGAAACAGAAAGATGGAAGAACGTCAAAAATGTGCTTGCTGCGTTTTTGTTAAATCAGCTGATAAAAAGATATTGACGACGAAATAGAATTTGTTTGGTCGTCAATATCTTTTTATATGCTGATTTTTAAAAGATATACCACATCCAGCTAATTCCTAGCGCATTTTGGGGTTCTCTGCTTCAAAATATCCACACTTTTCAACGAAAATCGTGTAAATGCAGCTTATATACACTGTGTATAATCATGTGACTTAGAATTTTCGATAATATTCAATAGCTTTGTCAATACTTGATCAATTTGAGTTCGGTTTGAAGCAGAGAAGGTGGAAAAATGTCAGGAATAAGCTGTACGTGGTGGAATTTAGAAAATCAACTGATGAAAAAGTTATTGAAGATAAACCAAAAAAATAAAAAAAATCCAACACGTTCGTCTAATGCGTGATGTCTGTCTATCTTCTCTGTTTAAAAAAACGAATTCAAAATTCCCGTATTAACAAAATTATTGAAGATTTTCTGAAATTCTGATTCATGTGATTAACCACCGTGTTATATAATTACTGAAGGATTTCACCAATTGGATTGTCATGGTTGTTTGTTAAATCATCATGTCGTCTGTAACTCATTTCATTATGTAGATCGCTTAAATGTTGTCGTTTGGGAAAGTGTTTGCTTACACTATGTAATCTGTAACGCTTAAAAATATGATTAAAGATAATGTGCCATATCTAATTTTCGTGGGTATATCATAAAAACAGTTGATTAAAGAGACAAATATTTGAGCAGCTAAACTATGATATCACACATAATAAAAACAAAAAATGAATTCCAACTCTCGAATCGGATCAGATTGCTAAAAGATGCTATTTTTCATTTTTCTGTTATACATAAACATGAGATATTGAAAAATGCATTTTAAGTACTTTTTGTGATCATGCATCAAAAAAGTAAAAAGAAGCATTTTTCAGTTTCTCGGGCTAAAGATGCAATGGAATCAGAGCGAACATGTATACTTATGACAAAACTTTATACATGATGTTTTCCACGGTTGGGATTGTGCATGCTGGGATGGATAACGAATACGGACAAAAATAATCTCGAATCTAGTCAAATATTTTGCAATAACTCCTTTATTTCTCTGTCGATTTTCAAAAGGTCTGTTGCATGTACCCCGCCTTGAAAATCTCTTTCCTCGGATACATGTGGTATCCTTTTTATTTTTCCAAAGATTGATCCCAACTGACCAGAAAATGAAATGATAACGACTACGGCAAAATAAGCCACGCTTCAGGTAGGAAATTGTGCAATAATTTTCTTATTTCTGTGTTAATTTTCAAGCGGTTTGTTGCATGTACCCCGCCTTACTGAGCGCTTTCCACAGGTGTATTACTTCTTTGAAAACTCCCCATATTTTTCCCAAAAATTGATCCCAACTGACCTGAAAAACAATCAGACTTTTTGTCGTTTTCTGGTCGGTTTGGATCACTTTTCGCAAAAAGTACAAAAAGGTTTCGTGTAAAGCATACATCGGAGGAAAGAGCTCAGTAAGGCGGGGTACATGCAACAAACCGTTTTTGAATTGACGCAGAAATAAGGAAGTTATTGCAAAATGTCTTACCTGAAGCGAGGCAAATTTGTCCCTAGATTTACCCATCCCAGCATGCACAATCCCCACCGTATTTTCTGTAATTTTTATTAGAATTATTTTGCATAAGGTATTTACTATTATTTTAGCGTATGGTTCCGATCAATTACCTGGTAGTGCATCTCTAGCTAATGGATTTATAGGGACCTGTAATGACTAGGAAAATGTTCAACAACCTTTTGAACTTTTGCCCGATTAATATCGAAATCTACAATGGTAAATAAGAACTGGGATCTGGAATTATGGCCTTTTATGCATCTCATATCACCATATATTCCGATCTGTCTGTGTTTGAACGTAGTCTGATCAGGATCCATAGCTCTTTTTTAAAGTCGTTAACTTGCTACTGGACATAAAGAAGCTATCAGAGAATAGCATGGATCACGATCAGACTGGGCGTACGCACAAGCTTTTCTAGATTTATATCGATCCAAAGTATCATAATGACCCTATTCCATATCACGGCTCAAAAATCTAGAAAAGAAAGCGAGCTAAAACCCATAATTACACATTGACGCAAGAAAAGTGTGACCCGTCACGCTAAAAGGGACCTTATCCGAACTCCAAAAATCCCAATTTTAACAGACTTGTCAGACCCAGCACAGGTCAATCAGATCACACATGCGAATAAAAAGCAGAGACAGGTGGCTGCAAAGAGAAGCAAAATTTGCTTCCAAAAATGAACATAGGTCCTATAGTAAGATATGGAAAATATTCTGGATTTAGAAAATTACATACATGTGAAAATTGTCGGCCCTAGTCTGGCTGCGCGAACTGCACAGACTGACTAGGGTCGATATTTTTCACACATCCGATAAGGTCCCTTTTAGTGTGACGGGTCACGAGTACTTTAAAACTTCATTTAAAATATTTTATTACGTAGGCCTAAATTGTTGTCTTTTTTAATATTGTGTATAATTTTTACTCTGGTTAAAAGAAAATGAATCCGCATGAGTAATTTTACTGTTTTGTACAAAATATTTTAGTCGACAACGCCTTCCAATCTCGTCATGGCTCAAAGTATAGATAGTGCACCGAATTATAATAAAAATCAACTTTTCAAACCTGTTTTCTTTTTTTAGCAATTTACACATAGACTACAGATTGATATTTTATCAGCAAAAGAAACGATGGAAATGGAGAGAAGCATCTAGCATCTAAATATAAAAATGTCTATACTAAATTCCCTTGATTGTGTGTTTTTCCTTATTATATTTTTCACAAACCTTGAACTATTTCGGTAAATATCATTTCTGTTCATTTTTGCGATGACTGCAACTTTGATTCTTTAGAACAAGTGTGGTTTGTTGAAAGAGATTATATTGGTCCAACTCTTATAGGAAAAACAAGAAATATAATAAGAATAAAAACAAGAACAACACAAACAACTTGAACAACAAGTTTATACAGCGATGACAACGGGGATGTAAATTTTGTCTAGCAACTACATTTGATCCAATGTATGCGAAAAAATAAAATTTTGTTGTCTGGGAAAGCGTTATATCGCCGCTTTTGGAAAAAAAAACTCGTAACTGGAGCTTTAAACAAGCTGCAGTTACGAGATTTAAGTTGAAAAGCGTTATACTCGTCACCTTCATAAATATGTCGCTGATGCGAATCACTCAATTAGGCGATCCGAAATCTTCAGAAGATGTGAAATTTTATGGTTGAAGTTTTCATCATTTACCGTACTGAATATACACAAAATATCACCATGTCGTTTTGATAATAACTTCCATTGAAGATAAAGAATCCTTGATAAAGATGCAGCATGTGTCTCTATCAGACTGTATTTGACCACAAAATGATCTTGAAATACAGTAGTCTGAAGTTACATATTAATATGGACGTTTTTCGGATACTGGCTCGTTTATCACGCGAACTCTTGAGAGGTAGGCTAAATAAGCATAAAGTCAAGGGAAACATCTGAAATAACCAGTGGTTTAGGCCTTGTTTGAGAGCGATACATGGAAAGGGTCATTCTGTAGAAGCTCTGAACACTTATATTACGTTATACCAGAAAATCTTTGATTGTTTCGATAAAAATAAACTTTAACGACTTAATAATAATACTCATACAAAAACGATTACGTTGTAAGTTTGGGAGAATTTATCACGGCGACGCCCAATAACTAGTCACCCGCCCTCGATTTGTCAACTTCAAAACCCCTACAACTGTATGAGTTGTAAAATGACGCGACTTTTGATCAATGATACATCTTTAAAAGTTACATATGTTCAATAAAGGGTGGATACCGCTTTTTTGTGAAACAGGTACGGAAATCTTATTAAATTATACAATTTGTCCTAATTTCTAAATCTGTTTTATCCAGATGACGTCATTAATTCTTTAGACAGGTCAAATTTCGAAGATGGTGACATAATTTCAATGTATATCGTTCAAAACAAATGGACAATCATGTTCTTTTGAATCCAAAGAAATAACCGACTTAAAGATGTCACAATAAATTTCAGAAGTCCATTATTTCAGAAATATAAGTATTAGACAAACCGAAAAGCTGCGAGTAATTGTGAGACAAATTATTTCAAGACGATGCTGGTAACAAATGAAAGTTATCCGATACATTTACCTTGTACTTTTTAGATTTTTTTATCATTTGGTACATGTACTAGGGAAAATGTCCCCGCCAAACTCAAACGAATTGCTTGCGTTGAATTACGGGTGTATGTTACAAAATGTAGATGTATCATTTGGAACGAATAGGAATGACAACAAGACATGTGTCCAAAATTATGGGAATTGGTAATGAAACTAGCTACATTAAACCACATTGTATGTTCCCATATTTTCATTTAAAATTTTCTATTTTCAAGGTCATAAAAGTAGTTGGAAAAGGAGCAACACTTGAATAGAGGGATAATGAATATTTATATCAGCATTAAAATGCATCCTATTCTAAGTAGACGGTGTGGTAAGGAAATATAAGCACGGTACGGAAACTACAGAGACAGAGCCATTGGCTCTGCCGCTTAAATCCTCTGGGGCGCTTCCGGACATGTGTGGCTCTGTCTCTGTGGTCGCGATTTTTTGACAAAAACAGGTGAGTGTTCAACTTTGTTGTTCATTTATTTTCTTCTGGTGCTTAAAATCGAAAAACCGGGAATGTCATGCTCCCCTAAGACCATTTATCTGCCAATTCTAATTCTGTGGGCTTCAAAGTCGGCAGGGTTTTCACAGGATCATTGTCGTCGTGGGTCGACCCTATGTGATTTTTTCTTGTTTACACCATGTATGCATGTACATTTCAACGGTAAGTAGCCAATTGCTGCAGCCAAAACATGTGATAAACTAATCGAGGGATAATCTCGATCAGACATTGCTTTCTCATGTAACAAAACCTTAGAAATGACTGGAAAACGTAAATTTTGAGCAATTTCTATCGGTGGCTCTGTCTCTGGCGGCTGGCTCTGTCTCTGGCAGCTGGCTCTGTCTCTGTGTGCTTGGTGAAAAAAATGATCTATCACAAAATTCGTGTCGAAGTAATTCACTCACACTGAATAGATCTTATTGTGTATGGTGAATGGTTCAGTCACCGATTAAGGACAGATCCTCCAGTTGTTACTGCGCAACTTACTGCGCATACCCTTAATAACGAAATAAAGCTGTTTCAATAATTGGCCTTTTTCAGCAAATGTATTTTTTACAGTTAGTTAATGTTTGGTTGATAAATGACAAGACCCTTTTCGGTTATTTCAATTTTCTCTGTTTGGTCAATTAAAGTGTAATAGTACTCGGATGGTACATTTTGCTTTTTGTTACGCGTTCAACATGTGGCGTTAGCGATATGAAACGGAGCAACAAAAGCAAAATGGTGTCTTTATGAGCTAGTCCGCTTCAGATGGACACAAAAGATGACATTTTTAATTATCTAAAGCTGGTAATAAGGAAGAAAATGGATAAAAGTAGTGAAACAATTTCGGAAAGAGCTGCAAAAAGTAAACCAAATGTTACTTATAACTAAGAAAAACGCTTGGTTTCATATATTTTTCTTGTTTTGTTTTTGTATGTATGACCAAGCACTATGTCTATACCAAAAAAGGAAAAAATCTTACCGCTGGAATACTTTTCATTATCAGAAACGTTGCGAAAAAAGAGCAATTTCAGCTACTTTTGAAAGAATGTTTTCCTAAAAATTTCAAAATCATCAGTAAATTTTCCCAAATTCATACTCATTTAGACAGAATAAAACATATCGAACACAATAAAGACTTATTTATGTAATCCTAGTCATTTCAAACACCTTTTTGTGGGTATTTAAGTGACACCTCATTTTTGCAATTTTAGACAAGAGTAGTCTCCCTTGAAATCCAATAACTTTTTAATTCGCTTAGTGACCTATAGTTTTTAAGTTTTTTTTTTTACTTCTCATATATTTAAATATCAGTACAGAAAAAATAAAAAAAATCTTACAGTAGGAAATAAATGGAGGATCTGTCCTTAAACCTTTTGCAAAACATCGAATATTCAGCGTTGTTCAATTTAAAAGCTACAATTAAACAATGTCCTTTGAATGATCAAAGATCAGCAAGTCGAAATTGACGGGAGAAGAGGGATTTCGATTTATGTAAATGTATGTGAGTCGGAACCGAACATCCTGTGATAAAGACATCGTACTATCTTGTGACAGCTACTGAACTCTCACGGCCACCTCGCAAAATGTGCCATTATTCGCTTTTATTCAGTGGGAAACATGCTTCTCTTCAATTTACATGTATTGGAATATACACTAACCTTTCGTCACGGCTCATGATTCTATGTAGTACTGTACTTAAGGCGACAAACTGGGTGTAGACAAAGAAACAATTACACGATGGGTAATCCACGTGATTTTGGGAAGGGTCCACACCGAAAAATTGTCTGTTTCAAGTATATTTTGTTCTATATATCAGTTTAAACTCTACGTATTTTGATGAGAAATTGCACCATACGCGCCTTTGAGAGGGTCATTCCTGAACCTCTTTATGCATAGAATTCCATATTTTCATTAAAATGCAACCAAACACATTTATTTTAAAAGTTTGGAGAAACCATGGGATTTGATGCGGAGTGAGTTAGAACCGGGGAATGTCCCTCTCAATGACGCGCGTGCGGTGCACTTTATCTGGTCAAAATCCGTCGAGTATTAGCTGGGAAAATACACAAAACAGACTTGAAGCAGACAATTTTTCGGTGTGAACGCTTCCGAGAAGTCAGGGGCCTGTTTCATCAAAACATTTAAGAAGTAATTTTGACTTAACGATGTCTTAAATATCGGTTAAAACAACAATCGCATAATCAAGGGGCTCGTATTTTCAACGATCTTACGACCAAGTTTTTGTATAAAATGTGTAACAAAACATCTAAGTACACGAGAAATCAGATTGGACCAATCAGGTTTGTTGTTGCAAGTAACTGCGCAAAAATTAAGCGTGTGAGCGTTGATAATGCGGGCCCCAGGTCTTGATAAATTGGCGATACGCGTTTCTTGTCCTAAACTTGTCGTAAGTCATCGGTAAGACAAAAATACGTCTTAGAAATGAAACTGGCCTCTGTTTTTTTTTTTATTTTGCACTAATATATCCGACATCTTTCCATTTAATCCTTCTAAAGCAAGACATTTTTCTGGTGCATTGCGAGAAAAGAAAATGGCTCATAATCAGCATTTTCATATTTTTTTCTCACAGATTTCAATGATAACTATTACATATTTGATACTTCTAAGTTCAGAGCTATGCGCAGATACATACATTTCTCTCTCATGAGGGGGGGGGGGGGGCGCCCATCTGCATCCTTGCATGTCTGGACATCATTTTGAATTGGAGCAGTCCTAAATAAGATGTAAACGGAGGGCATGGGGTTGGGATGATAAGGCATTCAGTAAAAAAAACGCGTAATAGAGGAAAACGAATACACATTTTGTATGTTCGAACCCCATCATAGAAATCCCGGATCTGATATATAGTTTCACTTGCTTCTTTTGCATACTTAATGCCAAGCTTTCGTGAGAAAGTGCATATCAATTATATAAACGATGTTATTTCTTAAAACATTTCTAATCTGCAGCCAGCCACACCACCACCACAACCATCATCATCATCATCGATTCGTTCATCATCTGCCGTGCTAGTTCGCAAAGAATCTCTCAACTACTCCAACGCACTAAACAATAGGCTGATATGCCTGTTCTATTTAAAAGTTTGCACTTGAAACTTGTTACAAGTTTGCACTTTGTGAATCATTATTCTAATGTTGACACAAACTCCTCAATTAATCTAATGTATACCATGTTTAAGAAAACGACAAAGAATATTTGCGAAGCATTAACCGAAACGACTAGCAAATTCTTCAGCCTTTGCTTTGTTGGGTGGTACAAATTAAACACTAAATATTGATCAAAAGGAGGACGTGGTCACTATGCTAACAGTACATAACTTTGCGAATGCGTCACATGGTTTTATTTGAGTGCGTGTGTAATGATAGGCGCAATCTCCTTAAAAGATAAACCCTTGGCCTTTATAAGTCATCATATATTGCACAACGGGCTAAAAACTAAAATTAACCGACAGTTCAAAGCGGAGCCAGCCACCAGAGACAGAGCCAGCCGCCAGAGACAGAGCCACCGATAGAAATTGCTCAAACTTTACGTTTGCCAATAATTTCTAAGGTTTTGTTACATGGGAAAGCAAAGTCTGATCGAGATTATCCCTCGATTAGTATATCACATGTTTTGGCTGCAGCAATTGGCTATTTACCGTTGAAATGTACATGAATACATGATGTAAACAAGAAAAAATCACATAGGGTCGACCCACGACGACAATGATCCTGTGAAAACCCTGCCGACTTTGAAGCCCACAGAATTAGAACAGGCAGATAAATGGTCTTAGGGGAGCATGACATTCCCGGTTTTTCGATTTTAAGCACCAGAAGAAAATAAATGAACAACAAAGTTGAACACTCACCTGTTTTTGTAAAAAAATCGCGACCCCAGAGACAGAGCCACACATGGCCGGAAGCGCCCCAGAGGATTTAAGCGGCAGAGCCAATGGCTCTGTCTCTGTAGTTTCCGTACCGTGATAAGGGTCAGTGATAGGGTTATGATGTAGAGTTAGTCTATATAGTGGGTGAGCGAGATGAATTATCTATCATCCCTCGAGCGGTACCTATTTTCCAACTACCGGTCATCAACGTTGACATTACTTGAAAGGAAATCAAAAGGCAGCTTGATAAGATCATTCAAAGAAAATAAGCCAATGCCGCACATTGCTCCCGTGAACCCTTTCCTAACTGATCTGGCCGCGGCATAAGCGCAATTGGTAGTACATCTACTTCTCATTCAAGAGGTCCCGGGTTCGATACCCGGCCGCGGCAAATAACCTTTCTGACAAAATTGTCACCCACCAATGGGTTTGAAATCGTTAACCTAAGTGGGCGAGCAGCTGGAGGCTCGGTAAGGGTATTGTGGTAGTACAAGTTTGAGAAACAACATGACTCCATTTGTCCAGTCAAACTAAGACTGAAACAGGGGCAACCTGGACAAAATTAGAACAGAAATGAAACCTATGCCATTGCACTCAGGAAGTACCCACCTTTCCACAGAAAAAAATATAAAACAATCCCTCCGTTGCGATTTCAGTAATTTTGGGTCAAAAAATGGATATTTTGCTAAAAAATGGGGAAAATTGGAATTTTCTGTTTTTTGAAAAATTGTTGATTTTTATGAAGTTTTTATGTACAGAAATGTAAGCAAATATAAAGTAGATGGGTATAAAAACAAAATTCAGCAAAAACCAACAAAAACTGATTTTTTATGATTTTTTTAAAAGACGGGGGGGGGGCATCTTAAAGGCAGCGGGGATATTTTACCAATATAGCATGCATATTTTTATTTGATAAATTCTAATTTAGATCATAAGTTCAATTAATTATTATTATAGATTATTTTGAGTAATAGAATGTGAAAAGACTGAATTTCAACACAGAAAAATGATGAAGATTCTCTTTTATGCGATTTATGTAATTTTTGGGCAAGAAAATTGAATGTTGCTGAAAAAAATGGAAGTTTCCATTTTTTGAAAAAGAGAATTATTGCTTTGAACTTTTTAGACGTGATTGTATTAATTAGAAAATGTTAGTTTACTGAATAAAAAATTAAATTGAACAAAAAAATATGGAACTTACTTATTTGTGGTGTTTATATCTTTTTATGTACAAATGTATAAATATTTATTTTGTCGAAGAATGTGTGGGGTGAGGTCCTCTAGTCGGGATTTATATAGGAATATCGGTACTAACAAACAATTTTTAAAAATATTTATTGGATAATGTTCATTTAATATTATTACATTGAATTAATTGGATTGGATATTATACATAAATACAAATTACTGGTATTGGTTCACCTATTCATGTTGTCATGTTTTCATACGCTGCCAGAGGCAGTCGTATATTGGCATAATCTTCTCCCTCTGTCCGTCTTTCTATCCATCCGTCCACTTTTCTTGTGAGCGCAACTCCTCCTAAGTTTCTGGCTGGATCCTTTTGAAACATGGTCAATGTTATAACTTCAATTGGTAGATGTGCATGAAGGAAGGATTTTATGGTTCATTGATTTTTGCCTGAGTTATGCCCCCTTAAAACTTAGTCTCTAGGGAGGGGCAGAGTATACAATATACGCCACAATGACCATGACACTCTTGTTTTTTGTATCCGCACAGACAGAACATCCATTCCAAACCATAAGATGCACTTCCAATATTGATCATTCAAAAATATTTTTTTCCATATTTTTGACACAAACGTTTTGTCTATGACAGAAAGACTTCGATGCCGTGATCATGATTGAAAGTCTCTAACTCTACCCATTTTATACCCACTTTTGGGAAAAAAATGTGACAAGGCAAAAGTTTGTCATTATTGGCTGTAGGGTCTGCTTTTTGTGTAAAATTTCAACAAGTATACGATTTGGGCAATATTTTTAATTGAATAAAAAGTCTTACATTGCATAATATAGACAATTTACTTTTAAATATTTCTATAAACAATCTGTGTTGCAATATCAAATTAAGTTTTTAACGAATAAATGGATGCACTTTTACAATCAATATCATCAAGCGCACTGCACACATGGTGGAAAAAAAAGACCAAAATGAAATTAAAATCAAAGCAATAAAGGTAGGTTCACACTAACGAATTTCCCTTACGAATCCTTACGAATTGGACATTCGTAGGCCATCCGTGAACATTCGTAAACAATACGCTGGTATCCGTAAATAACTCGTAAGTATAAAATGCTTTATTTCTCAATGTCAGCTGCTTGATGATGATATGGAGATTATATCTTATTATTTACATCCCCCCCCCCCAAAAAAAAAAATAATAGACATATTCATAGATTTCGTTTTGAGTGGCCCATTCGGAAAGTCCTATCGTATATAACCGTAAGTATTCGTAAACAACTCGTATGCATTCGTAAACAACTCGCAATGAATCGGAGATATTCTTAATGATTCGTGCTCATACGGGGACACTTTTTGACATGTCAAAAATTTTCTCACGAATGTCCACGGATTAAATGTTCCGTTATTCAATCGTAAATGACTCTTAGTTAATCGCAAATCACCCGTAAGTGATTCACGCATATAATACGGCAAGTTTACGAATATAAACGAGCCGGGATGTTTAAAAACGGGCATTTATGATATGAGATTCCGAAAATGATACTAAAACAGATCAGGCTCCACATAGGACCTGATGAGCGTTATGTTTGATGGAGAAGCTGTGAGAGGGCAGTGTGGGTCCTGGTCAGACCTTGTGTATATGCAGAGGCTTAAGATGATAAATATTTATCTTACATGATATAAGTACACTTTTTCGAAATCATTGTTCATATACTATACCTCGAATCAAAATTGATGACAAATATAATTTATGATAGAGGAAATACTATTTTAAAATGTTTTGCTAAACGTCAGACAATTTCCAATTTGATTTGCAATAAAATGAGGACTAAGAGCCCCTTTTTTCAATGTGTTTATATATCCACTTGGGTTATTTTTTTAATCCCATCACAAAAATTGACGATAAGTCCTTCAAACGTTGTTCGATGTTCAAGAAAAATTGATTTATTATCCACGAATATAAGATTGAAAAAGTAAAAAAAAGTAAACGTTCATCGGAGAACAACTTTGAATGTAGCATTCATAAATATATGTCTGGGGTCATAAATGACCCGATACGGCAGTATGAGGGTTAATCCGGTAGAAGCGCTTAAGTTTTCTTTCCCAAACGGCAGGATTTTTTGTTGTTTCGATTTGAAAGGAGTTACAGACAAAACAATTATTGATGTAAGAAGTGTAAACTTTGTATGTTATTGAATAGAAAATTCTGAGTGAACAGAAAGAATTGCATTGCTGATTATCAGCAATTTATACTTTTCTCTCAATATTTGCCTAAACCATGGGACGTCAAAACTAGGTCTTGTTTGGGAAAGGGTTAATGATTTGAAGAAATTGTTGGTACAACCTAATCTTATTTCGTTCGCAAGTCATATCGTCTTGTCGAATGTCAGATTTTCAAAAACGAGGTTGTCTTTCTTACAACAACAACAAAATAATAACGAAGGACTCATAAACATTCGTAACTAGGTCGGTAATACTCCTATTGATTCGTAATTAATCCGTAACCAGTCCGTAAACTGGTCGTAGAAATACGTAAACCGTACCTTAAATTCGCTCAAATCGTAACAATACGCGAACTTATCGGCAATGTGATTACGAATATCCAAATCGTAAGGAATCGTAAGAAAATTCGTCAATGTGAACCCACCTTAAAACATTGAATTCATTTTGAAAAGTACCGAAAATTTTCTACAAAGAAAGTATTTGGAAAAAAACCATGGTTGAGCCATGGCAATAATAAATACACCCATATTCTATCTATATTAACATCTTCAACTGTTTCTGTAAAGGTTGAAAAGAATCCTTTATAGCGCCTAACCTGTCCGAAATCAATCTTTTGACAAAAAGACACGGATTTTTTCTAAATATTGTGAGTTTTATACATGTATAGTGTGGGGGGGTGTTTGTTTGTTGTGGTTTTCTTTTGTTCTACATGTACAATGTGCCTTAAATTCCCCCTGGTATGTTGTCCATAATATGTGGTAAACCTCTGCCTTCCTAAAAATTTGTAACTCTAGCATCTACAGCAGTCAACATGTGGTTCTTGCTTTTAATCTTAATCATTTTAACCTTAATTTGAATTGATAGTTGTTGCATTACACAGGCTGGTAAATATATGCATGTCAGTGCTTCAAATCTACCTGATGATGACAGACTCAACCGATAAAGACAAATGACATAATCAACCAAATTGAGAGACAAATGGTATACAAAGTCTAGACTTTATGCCTTTTAGGGTTTTCTTTAGATTTGCTGATTTTTGAAGGTTTGTTCACCTGAGGTCTATGAATACTCCAACCCAGCTACCCACTCCCAATAATGAACATTGTACTCCTTTACTTTCTCATTTTAGCTACAGATCATTTTTGTTAACAAATTATTCATGTTTGTAACATTTCATATTCAATAACATTCACAAGATTCTCAATATAATAGAAATTGATAACTATCACATGACCAATTGCAACAAATGGTTCATTATGACCGAGATCGAATTCGCTGAAAAGAGCATTTGATCGTATCATATCATTGACTTAAAGGGACATTTCATTCCAATTTCAATTTTTTAAAGTATGTCTTGATGCCAAGATTGGTTATTCTAATGAGTATAAATACTATTAGTTTTTTTAAGTTGTTGCCAATAAGCGAGAAACACGCATTTAAAGTTGAGACATAATCGATAAATTGCATATAAATATGAACTGTTGTCCACAACAATTTGTTCAATATTAACACAAAAATATAAATTTCTTGTAAACGGAGCAATATTTTGGCTTGAAATTTTCAGAATTTTCATAAGGAAATATGGTCTTTCAGATAAAAATAAAAGTAACATTTATGACAAAAAATTCTGAAATGTCGCTTTAAAATAATTTGAAAGCTTTTGTGTGTGTATGTGTGTTTTCCCCGAAAGTAACAAATGCTATCATTACGTAATTGTGAATACTGCTTCCTATTTACCCCAATTCTAGTAAAAAAAAAAAACAAACAAACAAAAAAAAAAAAAAAAAAAAAAAACAGGAAAAAAAAATCAATGCTTTATATCTGAATTTCGCTAGTTATATCCATGTAACTCATGTCATAACATGCTTTTACCTTTAAAAAAAATCATCAAAAATACAAATTTTTGCACACAAAAGTACAGAATTCGCTACAGAGGGATTCTTTTACACTTTTTTCCCTGTAATATGTCCCATTCGGTTAATTTAAATAATCTAAATAGGATTTATCCAACAGAGAAATCAATGCTGAATTGTATCAGTATCCCATCATCAGCCTAATTGCCCTCTCCCCGCCTTTGACTTAAAAATTCATAGAAATCCATTTTTTACGTTTTTTTTCCTAAATATTTATTCTGTATCACAAAAATAACAATGTTTGCCCCAAAAGTAACAGAAGTCGCAACAGAGGGATTTTTTTTTTTAATTTTTTTTCTCTTTTAATCCTATCCCATTCGCTTAATTGAAATAATCTAAAATAGGATTTATCCAATATAGAATTCAATGCTGAATATTATCAATATCCGCCCTGCAAGCATGGGTTGCCCGCGCCTTTTACTTAAAAAAAACATAAAAAAATAAGTTTTTTATGGATTTTCGCTAAATTTCAAGTTTGTATCCATCTAATTCATATTTACTAACATTTTTGCACATGAAAACTTTATGAAAATTAACACTTTCTCAAAGAATATAGTATATTCCATTTTTTTTTCATATTTTTCACCAAATACCATTTTTTCTCCAAAATTACAGAAATCGCAAAGGAGGTATTTATTCATACTGTTTTTTAAATCCTATCCCATTCTGTTGATTAATATTATCTAGAATAGGATTTATCCAATAGAGAATTTAATGTTGAGTGGTATCAATATCCCACCAACAGCCAAGTTGACACCCCCCGCCTTTAATTTAGAACAAGAGGCCCAGGAGGGCCTGAATCGCTCCACTGGTTAAAGTTGAAGAATTATCCCATGATTTCTTGTAAGCCTTACACAGCGGCAGCCAAATCTTGATATTTGTGAATAAATTTTGAAGAGAGACTCAAAGAACATTCTTGCAAAGTCTGGTTCAAATTGGCCTTATGGTTGATTTTTAAAGAATTTTCTTATGATTTCTTTAAGTCTGATATACCCCTTTCTCCCTGCCACAGCCACATTTTTTGACAAATGTAAAAAAATGTGAATAAATTTTGAAAAGAGAGACTCAAAGAACATTCCTGCAAAGTCTGGTTCAAATTGGCCCAATGGTTGATTTTTAAAGAATTTTCTTATGATTTCTTTAAGTCTGATAAGCCCCTTTCTCCCCGCCACGGCCACATTTTTTGACAAATGTAAAAATTTGTGAACAAATTTTGAAAAGAATGACTCAAGGCACATTCCTGCCAGCTTTGGTTCAAATTGGCCCAATGGTTGATTTTTAAAGAATTTTCTTATGATTTCTTTAAGTCTGATAAGTCCCTTTCTCCATGCCACGGCCACATTTTTTGACAAATGCAAAAATTTGTGAACAAATTTTGAAAAGAATGACTCAAGGCACATTCCTGCCAGGTTTGGTTCAAATTGGCCCGATGGTTGATTTTTACAGAATTTTCTTATGATTTCTTTAAGTCTGATAAGCCCCTTTCTCCCCGCCACGGCCACATTTTTTGACAAATGTAAAAATTTGTGAACAAATTTTGAACAGAATGACTCAAGGCACATTCCTGCCAGGTTTGGTTCAAATTGGCCCAATGGTTGATTTTTAAAGAATTTTCTTATGATTTCTTTAAGTCTGATAAGCCCCTTTCTCCCCGCCACGGCCACATTTTTTGACAAATGTAAAAATTTGTGAACAAATTTTGAACAGAATGACTCAAGGCACATTCCTGCCAGGTTTGGTTCAAATTGGCCCAATGGTTGATTTTTAAAGAATTTTCTTATGATTTCTCTAAGTCTGATAAGCCCCGCCCTGCCACGCCCATATTTTTTGACGAATCAAAAATTCGCGAACAAGTTTTGAAAAGGGTCACCCATGCAACATTCCTGCCAAGTTTGGTCAAAATTGTCCCACTGGTATAAGAGGAGAAGATGTTTAAAGAAAAAGTTAACGGACGGACGGACGGACGCACGGACGGACGGACGCACGCACGCACGACGGACACAACGCCATGACAATAGCCCGCTGGCCTTCGGCCAGTGGAGCTAAAAATCATTAAGACCCCCTTTCTTAGTCTAGATCTGCCCAATTCAAGACAAGCTTCTCTTTTTAAGTGACAAACACTTTGACTCAATCAAATTCAGTGTAAGAAAATGTCATAAAGACCCCTTTTCCCATGTTTTAACACAAAACCTTTCCATGTTCAAAAAGGTTCATTCTGTATGCTGAAACAATTATTTTGACCAGTTGTTTTTTCAGATTGAGCTGAATTTGTGGCCTTCAGTATATAAACATTGGAAATGTCATTAAGATCTCTGTATGCTTAAACAATTATTTTGACCAGTTTAATTATGACCAAGTTTCAATAGGATTGAGCCAAATTTGTGGCCACTAGAGTGAAACAGTGAAAATGTAAATAAGGCCCCTTTTCCTGTGTTTTCAAAAGGAATAAAATTCCTTTTAAAACTTTGGTAGAGCTTAACCCAAAGAAGATCCCTGCAAAGTTTCAGGTCGTTTGGCCTTGTGATTTAGGAAAAGACTTTTAAAGCAATTGTTGGACGATAGACAACAGACAGACGGACAACGGACATTCACCGATTACAATAGCTCACCTTGAGTACTTTGTCTTCACGTGAGCTAAAAGTTGAACGCACGGACGGACGGACGCACGCACGCACGACGGACACAACGCCATGACAATAGCTCACTGGCCGAATAATGGAAAATAAGCCCCGCCCACAGTGGCCATGTTTTTCGAATTATCAAAATTTCTTCAAGGAATCTGAAAAAGGGTCACCAAAGGAACATGCCTGTCAAATTTCAAAGAAATCTGATAAGTTGTTTGGGAGAAGAAGATTTTTTAAGTTTTTTCTAAAAATTCGTATTTGTTACCATAGCAACCAGAGTTTTCAATGGAATTGAATTCTTTGAAGGAATTTGAAAGAGGGCTATGCAAGGAACATTTCTGTGAAATTTAATTAAAATTGGTCCAGTAGTTTTTGAGAAGAAGATTTTTTAAAATTACACTATGCGCCATATATGGAAAATAAGCCCCGCCCACAGCGGCCATGTTTTTCGAATTATCAAAATTTCTTCAAGGAATCTGAAAAAGGGTCACCAAAGGAACATGCCTGTCAAATTTCAAAGAAATCTGATAAGTTGTTTGGGAGAAGAAGATTTTTTAAGTTTTTTCTAAAAATTCGTATTTGTTACCATAGCAACCAGAGTTTTCAATGGAATTGAATTCTTTGAAGGAATTTGAAAGAGGGCTATGCAAGGAACATTTCTGTGAAATTTAATTAAAATTGGTCCAGTAGTTTCTGAGAAGAAGATTTTTAAAGAAAAAGTTAACGGACGGACGGACGGACGCACGGACGGACGGACGCACGCACGCACGACGGACACAACGCCATGACAATAGCTCGCTGGCCTTCGGCCAGTGGAGCTAAAAATCATAAAAAATCAATTTTTGTGTTTTTCTGCTAAATTTTAATTTTGTTTCCATCTAATTCATATTTACTAACATTTCCTCACCTGAAAACTTCATAAAATTCAAGACTTTCTCAAAAATTAGAAAATTCCAATTTTCCCCATTTTTCACCAAAATAGCCATTTTTTACCCAAAATTACTCAAATCGCAACGGAGGGATCCTTTTATATTTTTTTTTTTCTGTGAAAAGGTAGATACTTCCTGAGTAGAATGGCATAAGTTTCAATTCTGCTCTAATTTTGTCCAGGTCAAAGTCTATTTTGACTGGACTACATGGGTAGGTGCTCCAGCTGCCGCGATATGACCCTGGCAGTTGAAAACGGCGTAAAAACCAATAAACTCAAACTCCTAACTGATTTGATTTGGAATAATCAAAGGGAGAATACTTTGGAAAAATAATTTAGGAAATCGAATATCATGTCAACGACCGGCATTTCTTTATTTTTTCTCTCATTTTTTGCTGTGACATATTGTTCATACTTTCGGTTGTCCACAACAACTTATCTTTAGGTAATGACATGCATAGAAAAGGTACTAGTTCTGTTTTATTGAATCTTTCTTCAGACGGCAACAACTTCGTCTTTTTTTTTCAATTCGAAAGCTCGAAATGAATGTGAATAAAGAAATATTTTTGAACAATATAGAACACAGATAATGAGATAAAACAAACAAACAAAATGAAACAAACAAACAACCAACAACAATAACATTGCAACAGCAACAACAGCAACATTTGGCCCAAGCGAAAGAAGAAACATCGTGTTTTGTATTCAGTGATGTGCAACGCTTTTCAAAACTTGCATGAATTTTAACCATCCATATATAAAATTGTGTAGCTCTTTTTAAGAGATTTTTCAAATGATTAAATGATATCATTTGCCATCATAATTTCAAATTTTAGGAAAAACTTAATATTTGATGATTTTGCAGATAAACGAGCAAAGTTTAACGCTTCGTTCCACAGAAGAAATGGAGACATTGCACGGATAGTTGCCTTTTACTTATTAGGCAACAGGACGACAAAAAGCTTAACCCCTTCCCAAACGGCGAAAATTTAGACTTTTCCAATGATAAAGGCTGTTTCAGAGGACAAAATTAGTATTAACTCATATGGAAATTGTGTATATTTTGGCTCAGAAAATATTGAGGGAAAAAGAGAAAATGCTGATTATCAGCATTTTCTTCTTTTCCCTCAATCTTTTCCCAAGCCTTTGCTATTAGGGGCGTCAAAACCTGGTCTTGTTTGGGAAAGGGTTAATTAACTTTACATGTAACTGATCAGAATTAAAAAATGTTGGCGACGACGATTTTAAGTGTAATGAAATTGACAGTGTACACCTCGGCCTTTCTGTATAAAATATTGTGAGAAGAGAAAAAAATGCATGTCACAAGCATTTTTTTTACATTTCCAATCATGTTTTCCAAGCTTGAATACATTGATGGAAATGTTTTAAAAGTATTCTTCATTACATCGATTTGAAAACAAATCCTTACAACTCTTTATTCTGCTACCTGGAAACTGTACCAAATGTTGTCGATTTTGCAACGAATACCTCGTAACTGCAGTTACGAGGTTTTCGTCGAAAATCAGTGATTTGATGGTCTGTGAACAAAACTGTACCTCCACCATAGGAAATCGAAATAGGAACACTTTTGTCCCGTGTCGAAGATCTACCTATTCACCACGAACAGGGAATCCAGTATTTCTGCTTTTTTTTTCATTTTTCCCTTTCTTCCATTACTTCTCGTATACATTTTCAACACATAGTTGTCGTCTAAAACATTTCAATTTGGAGCAGTTTATTTTTGTGCTGTCTGACAAAGGTTAAAGTGTGGTATTTTCAAATTTACGGTTGAGCGAAAAATGTAATAAACCATAAAATTTGATAACGGGCGTGGCTCTAAATCAAATAAAGCGACTAAAATTCTACGTACAAAAAAACACAATGTTGTTGAATATCTAATCCTAGGCTCCAGCTGCTATCTTCCCTACAGTAGATGATTCACATCCATTAGTGAAAGACAATTGACTTTCGGCAAAAGCGAGATAGGAACCTGGCCGTTTGGCAATGGGTTAAAATGTAGATGAATATTTGTAACTTTCGCACACAATATAGGGTATGACGAATGTTAAATTACTCATATGAATGTTGTTTAAGCCACACCCTCTACCAAACTTCACGATTTCCTCTTTCCAAAAGCAGCATTTTAAACTTTTCATATTAACTAAAAATCAAGGTCTGATTTCTATGTATCTAAAAGAAATGAACCGGAAAAAATTTAAAGTGTCCGCTGATTGGCAAAATTAAACTCTTGTGTCGAAAAAACACCTTCCTAATAACCAAATTCGGTCTTTTCGTAATTCCGGTAATACAGAGTTGTCGTTCCTGCGGGACGGTATATTTACTTCCATTTGCCTGTTTGACAAGCGGCATTTTCAATATTTTCGTAAATTCAATGAGTAATTAAATGAAAATGATTTTTATTGTAAGTTAAAAATGGAATCTAATAATACCTCTTCACCTTCCACCATTTTTAGATCGTTCGGAGATCTATAACAAAAGAAATCTCCCATTATCCGATGATACGTTATCATTGAAAATAATTTTCCCCGTGGCGAGCCTCAAATCAGACGAGTGTCGATTTGTGACGTCATGGTTTTGCCTTGTTTACTCTATAGTCATATGACGTCATAGAAATAAAAAGAGGGGCAACTTTGGGGGAAAACATACATGTATATACATGAACGCCGTGAGCGAGTTTTTCCAAACAAATATTTTGTAAAGTCTGTCTGTAAGAACATTCCGTTTTCCACTGTCGGAAAACGGTTAAAATCGGAAATAGAGTAAGTGAATGTTAAAGCACAGAAAATATTGAGGAAAGAGGCGATATTTCTGACTATCGTCAAATTGCTTCCTTTTTCTCAATGTTTTTCCAAACAATCTAGATCTACTGAGGTCAAATACAGGACTTAAAAAAAAAAAAAGAAAAAAATGAAGAATTCGTAGAAAATGTGCCGAAAAAATGACGGATTTTTTTAAACCCTTACCCAAACAACAAAATATGGTCCTTTCCAAATTAAGTCTTGCTAATTGTCAGAAAGATTCTGATTTTGCTATTTTGTGGGCATCAAAACAAATAATTAGACAGGAAAGGATTAACATAATAAACCATCATTTCAAATTTAATTCAAATTTTAAGCAGGCTGTAGACTATGATACGCAGATCCACTAAGAAGAACAGTTTTGTGTAGATTGTAGAATAGGAACTATTGAGGAAAAGCAAAGTCAGCATGTTTTTCTCTTCTCTCAAAACTTTGCTATTTCGTTCAAGTAAATCTATGTAATTCGTTGTTTGGCCGTTAAAGCTTCCCCAAACAAGACCTGGTTTTACTTAATAGAAAATACTTTGGGAAACATTTTGGCAAAATTTAAGAGCATCCTGATAACCAGCATTTTCTCCTTCTGTCTCAATAGACTAGATCTACTTTGATATGAAAGCGTTTAGTGTGTTGTGACTATGTTGCGATGGGATTATTTTTCTTTCTTCTCTCCGCTGAGGTTCGTTTGTTGGAATCTCCCAACGATCTAAGCTTTTCGGCTGATACTGTCTCTCAGACTCGGGTATGCCTAGGTCAGATACGATGTTTGGTTCTAATTCTTGCGACTTACTACACGAATCCAAGCTCGTCTTGCATTTGCCTCTTTCGATATAGTTTGTGCAGTTCAAAATTTCCAATTCTATCCGCAAAATTATGGCATTTATGAATGCAGTAGCGGTTCTTTCCCACCGATAGCGCTTATTTACATTGACACCGGAAAACGGTATACCGTCCCGCATGAACGACAACTCTGTAACGACGGAATTACGAAAATCCGGAGGTTACCTCAGCGGAGAGAAGAAAGAGAAAACCCATCGCAACATAGTCACAACACACTAAACGCTTACATATCAAAGTACCGGTAGATCTAGTCTATTGAGGCAAAAGGAGAAAATGCTGGTTATCAGGATGCTCTTAAATTTTGCCAAAATGTTTCCCAAAGTATTTCCTCTTAAGTAGAGTATAGCATACATACATCAAAACTTAGGTCTTGTTTTGGAAACCTTTAACGAACAAACAATGAATTACATAGATCTACTTTCAAACGAAATAGCAAAGTTTTGAGAGAAAAGAAAAACATGCTGACTGCTTTTCCCTCAATATTTCCTATTCTACAATCTACACCAAACTGTTCTTTTTAGTAAATCTACGTATCATAGTCTACAATCTGCTTCAAATTTGAATTAAATTTGAAATGATAGTTTATTATGTTAACCCTTTCCTAACCAATTCTTTGTTTTGATGCCCACACTCATTCAAGACTTAATTTGGAAAGGACCATATTTTGTTGTTTGGGTAAGGGTTTAAAAATGCATCATTTTTTCGGCACATTAAAAAACGAATTCTTCATTTTTAAACCTTTTTCCTAATATTAAGGTCCTGTATTTGACTTCAGTAGATAGTTTGGAAAACATTGAGAAAAAGGAAGCAATTTGATGATAGTCAGAGATATCGCCTCTTTCCTCAATACGTTCTTTGCTTTAACGTTCACTTATTCTATTTTCGATTTTAATCGTTTTCCGACAGAAGAAAACCGTGTGGAGCGGGATGTTCTAACAAACAATTACAAAATACTTGTTTGGAAAAACTCGCTCACAGCGTACATGTATATACGTGCACCTATTTTCCCCAAAGTTGCCCCTTTTTTATTTCTATGACGTCATATGACCAGAGTAAGTAACGCAAAGTCATGACGTCACAAATCGACACTCGCCTGATTTGAGGCACTCCACGGGGAAAAATATTTTCAATGATAATCTGACATCGCATTATGGGAGATTTCTTTTGTTATAGATCTCCGAATGGTTTAAAAAATGATGGAAGGTGCAGAGGTATTATTTGATTCCATTATTAAGTTACAATAAAAACACTTTCATTAAAATTACTTATTGATTTGATGAAAATATTAAGTTGCCGCTTGTCAAACAGGCAAATGGAAGTAAACATACCGTCCCGCAGGAACGACAACTCTGTTTAACCGGAATTACGAAAAGACCCAATTGGGTCTTTTCGTAATTCCGGTAATACAGAGTTGTCCTTCCTGCGGGACGGTATGTTTACTTCCATTTGCCTGTTTGACAAGCGGCAACTTTAATATTTTAGTAAATTCAATGAGTAATTAAATGAAAATGATTTTTATTGTAACTTATTTATGGAATCTAATAATACCTCTGCACATTCCAACATTATTAAACCGTTCGGAGATCTATAACAAAAGAAATCTCCCATAATCCGATGATAGGTTATCATTGAAAATATTTTTCCCCGTGGCGTGCCTCAAATCAGGCGAGTGTCGATTTGTGACGTCATGACTTTGCCTTGCTTACTCTAGTCATATGACGTCATAGAAATAAAAGGAGGGGCAACTTTGGAGAAAAAAGATACATGTACGCTGTGAGCGAGTTTTTCCAAACGAATAACTATATTTTGTAACTGTTTGTAATGAACATTCCTCTCCACACGGGTTTCCACTGTCAGAAAACGATTAATATCGGAAATAGAATAAGTGAATGTAGTGTAGATTGTAGAATAGGTTCAGTAGATCTAGATCTATTGAGGGAAAATCAAAGTCGGCATGTTTTTCTTTTCTCCCAAAACTTTGCTATTTCGTTCAACTAGATCTATGTAATTCGATCATTGTTTGTTCGTTAAAGCTTCCCCAAACAAGACCTGATTTTACTTAATAGCAAATACTTTGGGAAACATTTTGGCAAAATGTAAAGACCTAAATGTAAGAGCACCCTGATAACCAGCATTTTCTCCTTCTGTCTCAATAGATTAGATCTACTTTGATATGTAATCGTTTAGTGTGTTGGGACTGTGTTGCGGTGGGATTTCTCTTTCTTCTCTACGCTGAGGTTCCTTTGTTGGAATCATCCAACGATCTACGCGTTTCGGCTAATACTGTCTCTCAGACTCGGGTATGCATAGGCCAGATACGATGTTTGGTTCTAATTCTTGCGACTTATTACACGAATCCAAGCTCTTCTTGCATTTGCCTCTTTCGATATAGTTTGTGCAGTTAAAAAAATCCAATTTTATCCGCAAAATTATGGCATTTATGAATGCAGTAGCGGTTCCTTCCCACCGATAGCGCTTGTTTACATTGACACCGGAAGACGGTATACCGTCCCGCATGAACGACAACTCTGTAGCGACGGAATTACGAAAATCCGGAATATCAAAGTTTCTACTATTTTCAAACATTAGAAGTGTTTTTATTTCGTCTTTTAAATTGGAAATTTCGGTATTTTCCGATCTTTACCGAAGAAAAAACGCTAAACTTCCGACTTGAAGTTATGACGTCATACCGGCAACTTAATGACGTCATGGCGGGAAAAACGGGAAGTCATGGGTCATTTCCCGGAAAGCCTGAGATTTCTGAAAAAGTTAGATGTCTGACTTTTCTGTCATAAATTGATGCTCAAAACACAGAGTTCATCCTTAATTTAAAAATGTTAGAAAAAAATGTTAAAACAGTCAAATAATAGGTCGTTAGTGAGTGAAGAAATGTGCCAAAGAACGGTTTAATTTTGTCTGTATTACTCTGACAATCGAGAAATGCAGAAAAAATGTGACTTCGTTTTATGATACAGGTAGAAGAGTCACACACTTTATCTTTGTCAGAAACCTCATGCTCTAGATTGGGGGCGGAGTCAAGCCATTGTATGACGTCACTTCGTGGCAATTTTACGGAAATTGCCGATCTTTATTTTCTCGAAAATCATCCAAGTAACGAAGTAAAGAAAAGCAAACAAAACTTTTAAAACAATCGAGTAAAGAAAAGCAAACAAAACTTTTAAAACAACCGAGTTTAGCGGATCTTTTATAAAACACGTTAATTTAATGATTTGCCTCCAATATACGGTGAAATCAACTGCCTAGCTTCAGTAGCTTGGTAGCCTTTAATAGAAAAGAAGAAATGTCTGCTTTTATTTTATGATTAGGCTATAGTATTTTTTACTTTTATAATCGACCATATTAAAAAAAATGGTGTTGTCTTTCATTTGACCAGTTTTAAATAGCTCATTCGTCCGATTGCCAAGAGGCCAGGTTCATGTCTGACGTTTGACAAAAGTCATTGACCTCTCACCAATGGATGTGAATCTTCTAAGTGAAATAGCAGTTGGGGCTCGGATTTGATATTATGGCAAAACAGGTGGGAAATATACCAGGAATCCATGGTAAGGTGCTCCAGTCCCCTCGATTTGACCAAACAATTGAAATTGGGACAAAAACCTATTCAAATCCCTTTTCCGATCAATACAGCACTGTGCTTGTTTCTGAGAAGCATATCTCGGGTTGGAGATCAAAACCTCGTATTTCAATCTTTTTCAAGTTCAAGTTACGAGGTTTTGAGTTATCAAAAACAATGTGAGAAAGTATATGTTTTTCAACTAAAACCTCGTAACTGCAGCTTTAAACAAGCTGCAGTTACGAGGTTTTATTGTTGAAAGGCGACGAAATGTGTGTGAACATTAACCATCATACATCTAACTGAGGTCCACACAGTCTTCTTAAGACATATCGTCGCTTTTCTACGAAAACCTTGTATCTGCAGCTTAAAATAAGCTGCAGATACCAGGTTTCCGTTGGAAAGAATCGATATTTCGTTGCGAAATACTTAGCTTCATAATTACTTGTAGCAAGTAGTAACCTAGGAGACCAACATTGGTCATGGGTCTTGATAAGACTGCACCTAGCTCAGACTGTTCTGGATCTGGATGGTTTAATCCTTTCCCAAACGGCAAAAAATTATAGAAGTCCAATTCGAAAACTTTTGCAGACGACAAAACTAATGTTATTAAAAGCAGAAACTATTTATGATATAGCATAGAAAAACTTGAGGGAAAAGAAGAAATTGCTGATCATCGGCAATGTCTTGTTTTGTCTCAATGTTTTTCCCAAACTATTTCTACTAGGGGGTCAAAACTAAAATACTGTTGTTTGACAAAACATTAAAAGTGCATATAGGGTACCCTCTCGAAAACTGGATCGACATTTTAAAAACTAAAGATGCATAAAGTCAAAACATGAATAATCTTCAGCTTTTATCTTAATTTACATTGTGGGAGCTATTTTTGACAATATTTTGCGAAAATGAATAGGGTACATAAACGTCAACACTCTTACCATTTCCTTAACAATACCTGGCTTTGATGTTCCTCACAGAAATGGCTTTGAAAACATTCAGACAAAGGAAGAAAATGAAGGTGGCCAGCACTTCCTGTTTTTGTCTACATATTTTTAGGGATATCATATTCAAATTTCACCTTTTAGCATCGTTTGTTAATTTTTTCAGCTTTCAAGTTGGGGTTTTCAGAACGGATGAATTAACATTTCGGTTGCTATTTTTGAAAATGAATCTGGTACATAAATAAAAAGTGCATAAAAGTCTGCATTTTAAAAGTATGTCAACTTGAATGTTTTATTTATTACCTACATTACATCAGGAAAGCCATATTTCTTGTCCTTCATTTTTATGTCGGTAATCAGTATCGAAATCGATGTGCAACTTGGTCCCTTTATTTAGAACAAGATGGACCCTGATCAGCCTGCGGCTTAGCGCAGTCTGATCAGGACCCATCTTGATTCGTTAGAATCCGTAACAAATGCAGGACGGTAAAAAAAATTGCCAAACTTAAAATTTGCGAAAGCAAAAATCATGCAATAAGCACTATAGCCATTTTACCTTGCCCAATGTTATTTTGAGCAATTCTAATTACATTAAATTTTTATTAATCAAATTCTTTTTATTTGTCTTGCTAGCAAAGACCTGAGCCATGAGGTCTACAACTCGATCGGCGTTCACGCTGTTAGTATCGGGTACCTTTGTTCATGCTCCTGGGATGGGTTCTTCCTTTCTGGTTTAGTAAACAGTGTAAACATTATCAAAGCCTCTCTTACAACCGGTCGCACGTGCTCCTGCGTGCGGTCTGCGTCTACAACGTACGTTTAGTCGTGCGATGCACGCACGTGCAACGTATGATTTTGTTGGACGCAACCACGACGCAGGCTGCACGCAGCAAAGAATTGACCGGACAATTCTTTGCTACCACCATCCTGTGTCTTTTAGAACATCAGGAGCACGCAAGACAGAAGTACGGAGCACGTAAGGCAGGCGTGCGTGTGACGCAGGGAACGATATACTGAAATTCCAGAAAATTCACAAAGAATGCGTATTTTTCTCAAAAGAGATTCATACTTTTGACCTGCTTTGAATGTACATATTTTGAGGCGCTCTTACAACCCGTCGTGCGTCTTTATAAATCCTGCGATTTTGCAAAGTTTTAAAATATGCGATTTAGAAAGACGCACGACGGATTGTAAGAGAGGCTTAAGGAATAGAAGTCGTAATTACATTTGTACTCCATTATTTTATTGCAAGCAAAGACCTGAGCCATGAGGTCTACAACTCGAGCGGCGTTCACGCTGCTGGTACTCGGTACCCTGTTTATGCTGCTAGGATGGGTCCTGCCATTCTGGTTTAGTAAACAGTGAAAATATACTAAGCACAAAAATATAGGGATAATGAAACTCAATGATAAAAAAAGAATTAAAATTGTAAGTTTCTGGGAAGCTGTTATACTTTTTTTGATAAAACTATTATTATTTATGCTTCGTGTGAAAAAAATGTGCAGTCACAGGTTGTTGATTTCATAACATAGGCATATACACTAAAGAGGGGTCAGCATTGAAAAATCACAAATAGGTCAAATTTGTGCATACAAATGCGATTTCCGCATTTCTGGATGAAAACTAAACAGTACACATTCGCAAACAAGTCCTTAGCTGTGAAAAGATGGTTCAACATTGTTGTCTGACCGACCGCCAACACTGGCAGATGTAGGAAAGCTCGAGCTTGCAGTTTACCAAACTAATGTTGTATTGAAGATTGCTGTGTCACAAAGCGTATAATTGTGGTGTTGCATTGACCAAGCAACCGATCGGCGCGTTATACCGTTCTTTCGCTATCATAGAGGTTTTAAGTTTACTGATTGAAAATAAGCGGCATCAACATACCGGGATCTTTCAGGACCACTTTAAACATGCAGGCATCCAAGTACAGGGATAATCTCAAGAAACACAAATTTGGACCCTACAAGTCGTATACGCAGTAGGCCCTATTGACACTATTATGCGATTTTCGAAACAGACTGTACTGCTACATAAGCCCGAGGATTAACCAGTCTATAATAGTGCGACCGAAAACCTTTTGGATTTTTGTTCTTTAAGATATTAAGGAACAAGTTTATTGAAGAAATTTGAGTTAATTTTGGAAATTTCGTGATAAAAAATTAAACCAATTCCGATATCCCTATATTGTTGTGCTTAGTATATTATTGAAATATAGTTGTCGTAATTACATTTGTACTCCATTATTTTATTGCAAGCAGAGACCTGAGCCATGAGGTCTACAACTCGAGCGGCGTTCACGCTGCTGGTACTGGGAACCCTGTTTATGCTGCTAGGATGGGTCCTTCCTTTCTGGTTTAGTAAACAGTGAAAATATTATTAAGGAAAAGTAGTCGTAATTACAGTCGACACTCGTTGTGTCGAAGTCGGAGGGGCCGTCAAAATATATCAATATATCCGGAGTTCGACCCATCCGATTTTGTCGGCTTCGAGATATTTGATATTTGACCATTTTTTGAAACTTATCAAGTACGAATATTATTGAAATATAGTAGGAAAAGGAAAGAAATTGCTCGTGTTTTCCTACTATATTTCAATGGCTATATTCAGTTCGAAATTATTTTGCTTTGAAAAAAATTATATCAATAGATGAGGACGGGACCAGATTTGAACTTCGACTTAAGCGGAATTTCGACTTATTCGATGTCGACATAACGAGTGTAGACTGTACATTTATTTTTCATTATTATTTTCTTGCAAGCAGAGACCTGAGCCATGAGGTCTACAACTCGAGCGGCGTTCACGCTGCTGGTACTGGGAACCCTGTTTATGCTGCTAGGATGTGTTCTTCCTTTCTGGTTTAGTAAACAGTGTAAATATTAGGAAAAGTAGTTGTCGTAATTACATTTGTACTCCATTATTTTCTTGCAAGCAAAGACCTGAGCCATGAGGTCTACAACTCGAGCGGCGTTCACGCTGTTGGTACTGGGTACCCTGTTTATGCTGCTAGGATGTGTTCTTCCTTTCTGGTTTAGTAAACAGTGAAAATATTATTGAAATATAGTTGTCGTAATTACATTTGTACTCCATTATTTTCTTGCAAGCAAAGACCTGAGCCATGAGGTCTACAACTCGAGCGGCGTTCACGCTGTTGGTACTGGGAACCCTGTTCATGCTGATAGGATGGGTACTTCCTTTCTGGTTTAGTAAACAGTGAAAATATTATTGAAATATAGTTGTCGTAATTACATTTGTACTCTATTATTTTTTTTTCAAGCAAAGACCTGAGCCATGAGGTCAACAACTCGAGCGGCGTTCACGCTGCTAGTACTGGGTACCCTGTTCATGCTGCTAGGATGGGTCCTGCCATTTTGGTTTGCCCGTGGCACGAGCTCAGAGAACGGGATCTACTGGAACATTTATTATGGCGTGGTCTGCGTCCTCACTGTGTGTGCTGAGAGTTCGGGTGTCCTGAAGGAGGAGAAGGTCTTCGCTGGCACAGGATTAGGTACGTAAAACATATGTGACCCGTCACACGAAAAGGGAAATTCCGATAAATTTACAAAGTCAATATCAGTTATGAAAAAATGACCAATATTGCGGTTAAGGTAGAATACGCCTAATGGCAACTTTAGAAATTGGGGTGACAAACACTTCTGGCTGACAGTACATAATATTAGACATCTATATGTGCAACATGACAGAAATTCGTCCAGAGATTTACTAGAAATTTGATTTCCCTTATCCCAACCCCAAATTACAAAATTCCAATATGGCGGCCACCACTCAAAGCAAAAAGGTATCTGAATTTTGGACATAAAAACATTAAATGTGTCTAGATTTTGGTTTTTATTATCTAAAACATGTTTACCCATCGCCTGATGTGAAATGATATGACCCTTGTGCGCATATAAGAGATATTTTGTTAAATTACTGCGTGCCCATTTAAAAATAAAGCCTCTTTATTTCCTAGTTTGAAATTTTTGCCTCTGAAACAAATGTTGACAGTGCCAGAAATAAGTTCATGCACTCTCTAAAAACCGATATCAAAATTATTCTTATATATGTAGGAACACGATAAAATCCACATATGTACATTTTATCCGTCAAAATTTGAAAATATGAAAAAAGGGTAATTCTTAGTGCCCCCATACTTTCGAAGGCACTATTTCTTTCCCAAAAGAAGTCAATGCCCCAAATAAAGGGAACCGTAGCCCATATCTAATTATATGCTTATAACTAAAGCCCAAACGTTGCATTAGACTTTCAGAAGTTGGCAAATGATAACACATCAGTTGTGATTTCATATGACTTTCATCATTTTAACCCTTTACCTAGTAAACAGTTGAACATCGCTATTTGTAAAAAGTAATACAAATTCTAAAGACACAATTGTACTTAATCTTTTTTATAGTCTATTACAGCTTCCTTATACCACTTCTTCTGGATTGCATATTGAATCTATGAATGTAAGGACTTAAATGAAAAAAGAATCTAAAAAAAATCAAATCACGAATCCAACCACGTTACAATCAACTGACAACGAGTTTGCACATTTAAATAAGGATCACCGGCGAAGAAGTGATAAAAATTGAGTGCGAATGTCTGAAAAATTATGATCTCATCCACGCGTCGCTCTCAAACGATAGGCGTTTGATCACCACATCATAGATTTCATTAGAATATATGTATGTGTCTCTTGCTGTAGGTCCTCGCCGTATATCGAGCCAACCAGCAAGGGAAGAAGTGAGAATTATAGATACTACAATTTGTTTCCTGAATAGGAAGTTTAATTAAGTATCATTAATACATTAACTTTCTAATCACATACAAACTGATGATGTCAATCAAAATCATATACAATTAAACGAAAAACGTCTCTAAAAATTGATGTTAAACGGAGAATCATACCAGAAAAAGATATTCGGGTGTATTCGGGGAATTTTATTTACAAAGGGAAGTAATACTTAGCAAAATTGTTGCTAAAAATAGATACGGAAACTGTCGACATTTGTCGAAAATGTAAGACAATTGTAAATATGCATTAGAATTATTCTACCTTAACCATACACATATATTTTATTCCAGATACCAAGTGAAAGATCGACCCTATCTAGCCTGCAGACTGACTAGGATCGATATTTTCACATTTCGTAAATTCTTTTGCATTGTTTTTATTGTCTGGAATTTGGAAAAGAGACAGAATAGCATATGTGATCATTTTGATCAATGTACATTTGTTTTGTTCAAGGACAAATATATTTTCCCGAGAAGACAGTACAATAACCTTTGATATAATGTTTTTTACACTTCAATGAAATTTTATGATTGTTACATATGGGTGTGATAATGTGAAAAAGGCCCCTTTAAGCTTTTGTGTCCAACACATTTCCAGATCAACATATGTATACACACAGTCTGATATCTGAGTTTTCTCAAATATCTTCCTTCAAACCATAAAGGGGCAACATGTATCGCGGCCAGACTCCACTTAGGCTCAGGTTGATCTTGAAACGTGGCTGTCTCAAATTCTTGAGGGACCTTTTGTTTAGATACCGGCTTATGTTTTTTCCATGTGAGGGTGGAATGTCATCTAAGTGTTCTTTGTGTTTTATGTTCAATGACTCCATAAATTATACCATAAACTAAAATAGTTCTTACTTTAAACATGTATTATTGCATAAAATGAGTGTTTTCAGTCCGTTATTAGAATTGAATAACGGGAAGAAATCGGTCCGATATCGTGAAAACCGGTCTATATTCAGTGCGATATCGGACCGGCTTTGCACTCAAATATCCTCGATTTGACCATTCAAAATAAACAATTGTCTCTTTTCCCGCAATATTCTCAACGTGTTACGTTAAATAAGCGACGTTCGCCTTTTGGCGCCAAATTATGACGTAACGTCGTTTTACCGACGTCACGCATAACAAAAAAATCTTGGAAGATTTATCAGAACAAAACAACAATGGCGGACATTTTCTTATCTCACCTCGGTTCATTTTTCGCACATATCAAGGGGTTTGGGGTAAGTAATCGTTGGAATTTTATGCTTTTTTGTGCAATAATAGCGTCAATTCACGTATTTTTCGGTCGTTAACATTCGCAGAGGCCCGCAAAATACGAAAACGACCCTCCTGCTTCGCAGTCGGACGTTAACGTATTTCTTGGGCCTCTGCGAATGTTAACGACCTCAAAAACGTGAATTAACCCTATATTATTGCATAAGATGTGTGTTTTTAGGCCGTTATTGACATTGAATAACGGGACGAAACCGGTCCGATATCGTGAAAACCGGTCTATATTCAGTGCGATATCGGACCGGCTTTGCACTCAAATATCCTCGATTTTACCCTGCAAAATAAACAATTGTCTCTTTTCCCGCAAAATTCTCAACGTCTTACGTTAAATAAGCGACGTTCGCCTTTTGGCGCCAAATAATGACGTAACGTCGTTTTACTGACGTCACGCATAACAAAAAACTCTCGGAAGATTTATCAGAACAAAACAACAATGGCGGACATTTTCTTATCTCACCTCGGTTCATTTTTTGCACATATGAAGGGGTTTGGGGTAAGTTATCATTGGAATTTCATGCTTTTTATGCAATAATAGCGTCAATTCACCTTTTTTCGGTCGTTAACATTCTCAGAGGCCCACAAAATACGTTATCGACCTCGACCTTCGGTCTCGGTCGATAACGTATTTTTTGGGCCTCTGAGAATGTTAACGACCTCAAAAAGGTGAATTAACCCTATATTATTGCCTAAAATGTGTGTTTTCAGTCTGTTATTGGCATTGGATAACAGGCAGAAACCGGGCGGATATCCAGAGAAATCGTGCATTAATCGGCAGATTCACGTGCGATATCGGTCCGGTTTTGCACTCGAATATCCTCGATTTGGCCCTTCAAAATAAACAATTATTTTTTCCCGCAAAATTCTCAACGTCTTACGTTAAATAAGCGACGTTCGCCTTTTGGCGCCACATTATGACGTAACGTTGTTTTACCGACGTCACGCATAACAAAAAATTCTCGGAAGATTTATCAAAACAAAACAACAATGGCGGACATTTTCTTATCTCACCTCGGTTCATTTTTCGCACATATCAAGGGGTTTGGGGTAAGTAATCATTGGAATTTTATGCTTTTTATGCAATAATAGCGTCAATTCACGTATTTTTCGGTCGTTAACATTCGCAGAGGCCCGCAAAATACGAAAACGACCCTCCTGCTTCGCAGTCGGGCGTTAACGTATTTCTTGGGCCTCTGCGAATGTTAACGACCTCAAAAACGTGAATTAACCCTATATTATCGTCATATAGGTCATGTGTGTGATTGAGCATGAATGTCGATCAGATCTACTTGATGAAATATTTCCCGATCAAACCCAATCTATACACTTGTTACAAATCTGAAAGACAACTTTAATCACAAATATAGTGTGTCATGCATTATTTCTATTGATTTTCGTTATAATCAATAAATTACCGTTTTTGATTGAATCAAACAAACAATATGTGTAGATCTTTTATAGAGCTCATAATGCACGTCTAGCTCGCGGTACAAGTATAAAGGTAAACTTGACTTTGGTGTTCAAATTCGAATGCTGCTAATGTCGACATACAATGTATTGTTTTCTTATACAGATGATACATAGTATGTATCGAGACAAAGGAAGAAAATGCTGGTTGATGCAGTTATCAGGGGAATTCTACTCACCCATTTTGTTCTTGTTTTTTATTTAAGAAACATAGACATATATCTGAAAAAAGGTGCCTTAAAGCATTTCATACAACCATGATTCCAGAGCAGCATGTGCCCAAGTAGAGTCTAATTTGGAACCATACTTCACTCTTATGATTGCAACAGGCCAGGAAGAAGCTAATGGAGACCAACATGGTTCATGATCAGACTGCGTGTTTACGCAGGCTGATCTTGAATCATGTTTGGCTTAAAAGCCTTAAAGGACCCTTTTCCAGATCTTGGCTTATTTATTCTCAAAATGGCAAGCAGCCATATGTGTCGTCGATTTTTAACAAAATCCTTATACTTATAGCTTTAACCCTTTCCCAAAAAAGACCTGGTTTTGACTTTCCTAGAAGAAATGTCTGTGGAAAACATAGAAACAAAAGAAGAAACTGCTGATAACCAGCAGTTTCTCCTTTTGTCTCAATATTTTCTATGCCATATTTTACGCAAATTCTTTCTTTAACAACAGTTTTTGAAGTGGATAACCCTAATTTTTTGCCGTATGGGAAGGGTTAAACAAGCTGTAGGTACGAGATTTTTGTTAAAAAGCTTTGATTTTCTGTTATTCTTTTTTTTCTAGACACAGAAATCGAGCTTGAAGCCATTTCGATCCTCGCAATCGTCGCCTTGTGCTTTGTTTCCAAGCACTGTTACTCACAATCATGTTCCAATGTGTTGTGTGTAGTTTTCGAACATGTCAACAAACATTTCGTCGTTATTGCAAAACCAGGTAACTCCAGCTTAATTAAAGCTGGAGTTACGAGGCTTTGCAATAACACCGATGATTAACGGTTTCCTTTTTTTCATTCTTTTTTAGACACAGAAATCGAGCTTGAGGCCAATTCGATCCTCGCCATCGTAGCCTTCGTGTTTTGTTTCCTGGCCATGCTACTCGCCATCATGTTCCAATGTGCTGTGTGTGGTTTGGGGATTTGTCAAACAACCAAGAAAAAGCTATGAACAAGCTGTAGATACGATATTTGTATTGAAAAGCTTTAATTTTCTGTTATTATTATGTTTGTTCTTTCTTAGACACAGAAATAGAGCTTGAGGCCATTTCGACCCACGCCATCGTAGCCTTCGTGTTTTGTTTCCTGGCCATGTTACTCGCCATTATGTTCCAGTGCGCTGTGTGTAGTTTTCAAACATGTCAACAAACATTTCGTCGTTATTGCAAAACCATGTAACTCCAGCTTAATATAAGCTGGAGTTACGAGGCTTTGCAATAACCGATGATTAACGTTTTTTTTTCATATTTTTTAGACACAGAAATAGAACTTGAGGCCATTTCGATCCTCACCATTGTTGCCTTCGTGTTTTGTTTCCTGGCCATGCTACTCGCCACCATGTTCCAATGAGTTGTGTGTAGTTTGAGGAAATGTCAACTAATCCTTTCATCGCCTTTCAACAAAAACCTCGTATCTACAGCTTTAAACAAGCTGTAGATACGGGTATTCTGTTGAAAAGCAGCGATTTTCTGTTGTTTCATTTTTTTGTTTATCTTTTTTAGACACAGAAATCGAGCTTGAGGCCATTTCGATCCTCGCCATCGTAGCCTCCGTGTTTTGTTTCCAAGCACTGTTACTCACAATCATGTTCCAATGTGCTGTGTGTAGTTTGGGGATGTGTCAAACAATCAATAAAAAGCTTTAAACAAGCTGTAGATACGATGATTCTATTGAAAAGCTTTCATTTTCTGTTACTTTTTTTTTCTTTTTAGACACAGAAATCGAGCTTGAGGCCATTTCGATCCTCGCCATCGTAGCCTTCGTGTTTTGTTTCCTGGCCATGTTACTCGCCATCATGTTTTCAGTGCTCTGTGTGTGGTTTTGGGAAATGTCAAACAAATGTTTCGTCTGTGTTATTGCAAAACCTTGTAACTCCAGCTTAATATAAGCTGGAGTTACGAGGCTTTGCAAAAACACAGATGATTAACGCTTTCTTTTTTTTCGTTCCTTTTTTAGACACAGAAATCGAGCTTGAGGCCATTTCGATCCTCGCTATCGTCGCATTCGTCTTTTGTTTCCTGGCCATGCTACTCGCCATCATGTTCCAATGCGCCGTGTGCGGCCACAAGACGTCGTACTATTATATGATACTCGCAACGCTCTTTTGTATAGCAACTGCTGGTATGTATATCAAAGACACATATAGTCGACACTCGTTATGTCGACATCGGATAATTCGAAATTCCGCTTAAGTCGAAGTGAAAGCCATGTCCCGTCCTCAACAATGGATTATCGAAATGTTTGATCAAAATAATTTCGAAACAAATACAGCCATTGAAATTTAGTAGGAAAAGGATAGAAATTGCTCGTTTCGAGCAATTTCTTTCCTTTTCCTACTATATTTTTATCATGGACACATATTATTCCAATCAAAAATGGTTAAATATCGTTTTCATCGGAAATACTCAAAATCGGATTAGTCAAACACCGGATATGTCGAGGTATTTTGACGGCCCCTCTGACTTCGACACAACGAGTGTCGACTGTATCTACATTTTAACCCATTCCCACATGATGACGCTTTTAGACTCCCCACAAGATAAAGACTCTGTAAAACTTTGTGGAAAATGAATATCTTTTGTGACTAGCAATTTCCCCATTTCCTACAATATTTTTAACCAAAAAAGACCAATAAATGGAGAATTTCATTCACGTTGAAATGTCGTCTGAAGCGCCTTTGAATTTGGACAAGCCTAAAAGTTTGGCCATCTGGTAATGGGTTAATATTATAATAGTCGTTAACTACTTTTTCTTCCATTTGAGTTGTGGCCAGATTACAAACTTGCCTTCATAAACTTGTGTCGAACAAAGATTTATAGAGACTTTATTTGTCTGCATTATTTCTTATTCTTCCTGTCTTGTAGCATCTATAAAACACGGTGTATAATCACGTGACTTAGAATTTCCGATAATCTTCAATAACTTTGTAAATACGGGACCGATTTGAATTCGGTTTGAAGCAGAGAATGTGGACAGACGTCACGCATTAGATGGACGTGGTTGATTTTTGAAAAATCAACTGATAAAAAAGTTATTGAAGATAAACCAAAATTTTGGTTTATCTTCAATAACTTTTTAATCAATTGATTTTTTCAGAAATCAAACACATCAAGCTTATTCCTGGCATTTTCAAACCTTCTCTGCTTCAAACCGAATTCAAATCGGTCAAGTATTAAAAACATATTGAAGATTATCGGAAATTCTGAGTCACGTGATTATACACCGTGTACAAGCGCACCTCGGATCTTGAAACGACCGTACTTGGTTACATGTTGATGTGGAACCATGATAGTCTCAGATGCTTCAAGAAACGACTTTTACAAGATACAGTCATTCTCTTTTGTATTTTGTTAGTTAATTGCTTTACAATACATAAGTGTGCTATTGTTGATGTTGCTCTATCATTCACTTTGTATTTTGAATATCGAGCTCATTCTTTTCTCATTTCTATGGCCCTAAAAAAATTTACTTTCTATTTTCAGCAATTTTAGCATTGATAGCCGTTATTCTCGCCGGAGTGGCTCTTGGAGATTTCTTCAGCGCCACAGATATCCAAAACGCCTTCGAGTTTCCGTGGTCCGTGTTCTTCTATGGCCTTGCATCCTTGCTGCTGTTCGTCTCCATGGTGCTGTACATTGTCATTCTGAACCGATGGAAGATCTACCGCCATATTTATTCCAGAGATCGGTATTATTTTGAAACGCAAGACGGACCTTTCTATACAAACGAATCAAAACCGGATTACGAAAAACGAGGATACTATCCTCGGGACTCGCTCCGGAAATCTTCGCCTCCACGGGATTACCCGAGAGACGACGATAGGCGTTACGATTACTACGATTATCGCCGAGATCCTTACGATGATTATCGGAAGCCTCGGATAATTGAAAGCTACGACCGGAGATTCACGAGCGAGTATCGGAAGCCATCGTACTACTACGACAGATACCGAGATGATCGTCGTTATTATCCGTACTATTATAATGGCAGCAGATATGACCGACCTTGGCATTCAAAGGTTGATGAAGTTATGGACGAAGCTAAGAGATTACGAGCGTCCTTCAGACGCGGAAGGGATAGGGATCGTTATTACTAAACAAATTCTCCTTGCTATTCAACGAAAACCTCGTAACTGCAGCTTAAAACAAGCTGCAGTTACGAGGTCATCGTTGAAAAGCAGCCATGTAGATCGTCGTTTGGGACGACCGATACGTGGTAACTACGGTAGACCAACATATAGTCGCTTTTCAACGAAAACCTCATAACTGCAGCTTGTTGCAAGCTGAAGTTACGAGGTTTTTGTTGAAAAGTCATGATATTAAGCTGACGCATCCAAGGTCAAGTTTGCCTTTTTGGACAAATGTGTTTCTTTAACATATTGCCTGACAGAATTTAACCTGAACCTAAGTTTTATACAATGAATAGATTTGACCCAGAATAATACATCCTCGTCAGCAATCGTTCATTGTTGCGCGAGGTCGATATATTTAGTGACTGTATTTAGCATATGCTCTGCGTTGGAATTGACAACGAACAATCTCGAAGACATATTAGGAAAAAAACAGAAGATATATAAGAAAACCATTGAGGCATTTCATTCGTGCTAATTATTTGGGTCGGGCTTAGGTGAGTTATGCTAGGTAATACCATGTTTATTGTTGGCCTACATGTTGGTTAAGCAGTTGCAAATGCGGGGTATCGCATGACACAAGATTTTCATAATTGGTCCTTATCCGTGGTAATTGTATGACAGATTTTAAAATCAAGTTTGAAGCAGAAAAGGCGAGAAAATGCCAGGGATTTGCGGAATGATCTCTTAAGCAGCATCTAATAAAACTTGTTATTGATAACCAACCAGAATTTTCGTTAGTCTTCAATTACGTTTTTACCAGGTGTCGCTTCAAATATCCACCAAATTCAGAAAAATACATGCCTCTCCCCTTTTTCTTCATTTTTTTTCAAATTATGTATTTTTTTCAAATATCGTAAATAACTTGCAACATGATTCCCCGCATTGACTTTGCCTACACCAGTAGTTTTAACGCCGTTTTGGTATCCAAAAGACAAAATACAGAATAGCGTTGCTTCACAACGAAAACCTCGTAACTTCAGCTTGTTTTAAGCTGCAGTTACGAGGTTTTCGTTTCAAAGCAGCGAAAGTCAGGATTCTTCAAATTGTAATAATTTAGTTTTTCGTTCCTTTCGAATTCTAGATTTCATAGTTATATATAATGAATACGATTGCAATTTTAAAATAAGTTAAACCATTATTATCTAATTTTGAGATCAAAACTGATTCATAATTTAGTAATTTACTCAAAAAGATATAAAATTCATATAAAATCATAATTATAATAATTGACGTGGTTATTCATGCATTTCAAACACGATTCGTGAATAACTATATTCGGGGAATCAATGAAACGAAATCAAATATCGCTGGTGGGGAGTCAAAACGTCGTAACTACAGCTTAAATAAGCTGTAGTTACGATGTTTTGGCTCCCCGCCGACGATATGATTTTTCTTACTAGGAAGAGCGTGCATCGAACTTGAGCTATTAATTTTGTGATTTAACAATTTCCCAAACGACAAAATTTCAAATTGATTACTTTCCAAAGCTGCTGCTAACTATGAAAAAGATGTTAATAAGGATTTTCTTGGCAAACAAAATAGCCTAGAAAATATTGAGGCAAAAGAAGAAAATACTTAGTATCAGTGTCTCAATATTTTCCATGCTATTTATATAAGGGATGTCAAAACTAGGCTCTGTTTGGGAAAGGGTTAGATTAAATAAAAAAAAAAAACGAAGGATGCTGTGTTTCCGCTAACAGGCTTAAACAATCCGGATCTTTTTTTATTTGTCTTGAACTTCTATTTATTTTTAAAAAAGATGAAAAAAATGATATGCAATCAAATTGATGTACTGAAATACTGGCACAATCAAGATGTTAAATTTAATGATTTTAGATTTTAAAAAAAGTAGTTTTTCACTTATTGTAAGGAGTGACTATTTTTGTTGTTGTTTTTTTTACATTTCTTAAGGATCGGTAGACAGTATAATCTTTTTATTTTGATTTTAATGCCAAAAAAGCTTATGGTTCGGCACAAGAAATCCGGATTTGTCGGGTTAAAGGAAATCCAGCAATTTTTACCCGTTATCTGTTCTGCTTTAAAGCGAAGTTGCTAATCAGATTTAGTGTTTTAGTATCATAGTTCACGATAAATGAACAGATCTATTGAAGACGGCAAAAAATAAGGAATTATTTTGGACCGAGTTGACCCGTTCTCAAACGGTCTAATTTTGCGCTGCTTCATTTTTGAAAGGGATTACAGAAAACATAATGAATTGCAAATACGTATGTTAGAGTAGTGAAAATTTTAAGGGAAAATGAAAAATTGCTAGTAACCAACTTTATCTCCTTTTGTCATTATGTTTTCCCAAACCTTTTATTCTATTTACGTCAAATCAAGGTCTTGTTTTGAAAGGGTAAATTCATCATTTGTTATAGAGGACGAGAATTGACCTGGCAGAGCATTCCATTCGATTAGCATTGGCTGCTCTGCCAGGTCATTTATCGTGAGGTATACCTAGTTCAAAACAAAACCTCGCAAATTAGACTTTTACACAAGATTTTACAGATATAAATTCTTCCTTTGATTATAAAGTGTACATATTTTAACCGCTTTGGTGCGTTTACCAATTTTATAGATATAATCGTTCCTATGGCAACCAAATATTTTAATTAGTTTTAATATTGGTTGAATATTAATTTTGCTTGTTATGAAGTTGTATAAATTCATTCACAAAATGTACATTCGTGTATAATAATGAATATAAAAATTATAATTAAATACTATTTTATGATATGCATGTATGCTCTCTTCTTGTTTAGCCCATTACTAGACGACAACATTTAACCCTTTTCCAAACGACAAAAATAGGGTCTTCTGATTCAAAAGCTGCAGTAAATGACTAAATGGTTGTAAATAAAAGTAGGATTTGTGTACAAAATAGAGAAGAAAATATTGAGATAAAAGGAGAAATTGCTGGTTATCAGCAGTTTCTTCTTTTGTTTCAATGTTTTTCCCAAGCCATTTCTATTTGGGACGTCAAAACCAGGTCTTGTTTTGGAAAGGGTTAAGGACTGTCCAATTTGAAAGCTGTTGCAGACGACAAAATGGATATTTATAAAAAAGGAGATTTGTGAATACTAGTAACAAAGTACAGAAAACATTGAGGCAAAAGAAGAAAATGTTGGGTATCAGCATTTTGTTCTTTTGTCTCTTTTTTCCCAGGCCTATTCTCTTTGGGACGTTTGTTCGGAAAAGGGTAAAAACGCATTTAAGCCATCCTCATCCACCTACAAGAAATCAATCCTTCAAGAATCACGAAGAATGGAAAATAAACCAAATCTGAAGCATATTCTAGAATCACTGTAGTTAATCACGTGACTCAGAATTTCAGAAAGTCATCGTCGATATTTTTGTTAGTATTTGACCAATTTGAATTCGGTTTGGAGCACAGAAGCTTGGAAAATGCCTGTAATAAGCTGGCTAACGTGGTTGATTTTTGAAAATCAATCTTCTGAGAAAAGAGTTATTTAAGATCAACCAAAATTTTGGTTGATCTTCAATAACCTTTTTCATCAGCTCATTTTAACAAATCCACCACGTCTATCTAATGTGTGACGTCTAATTTTCTCTGCTTGAAACCGAAATCAAATCGGTCCCGTATAAACAACATTATTGATGATTTTCTGAAATTGTTGTAAGGCCATCCGTGATTATCCACCATGAGGATTCAATTTGAAAAAGTTATTTCATCACCATGGGGAATCACGTGCCACAAATCACGTGATACAATATAATTATTTTCCTTGCAAAGGGAACTAATTCCGTAAAATAATCCAAAGTATCTGTCGTATAATTACCTCCCTTCTTTTGCATTTTTTTCCGATTTTGACAGTATATCTTATTGAATAATGTCTTGGAAAAGCACAAAAAAATGACAGCGCTCCCTTACAATCCTAAAGTTTTTTTTCCTTTTTTTGGACAAAATTTCCTTTAATTCTCATTTAGTTTACAGTTTGCTAATAGTTTCAGGTATAACATATTTTGTTGTTTTGAAATGTATTAGATCCTAGTTGTTTTCCAAACAGACAAAAAAACAACAACAACAACAAACAACAACAAAAAATCAGTCCGTTATGTGAGGCGTTGCCGATATGTGTTTATGATGAATCTTATGTTGAAAATGAAAGACACAAAATCTTGACAAAGTTCTAAAGTTTTCATTTTTTTAATTGCTGCTATTTTACTCCCAAAAGTCCTACGGGATACGGACTTCGAAAATAGTTAGGGACAGGAAAAAAATGGTGATATCCTGCATTTTCCCATGTTCTTCAATGCTGTCTATATTAACCCTATCACAAAGGAAACCTGGTTATGACGTCCATGATAGAATAGGCTTGGGAAAACATTGAGACAAAAGAAGAAAATGCTGAAAATCAGCATTTTCTCCTTTTTGCCTCAATGTTTTCTGTGTCATATCTTACTCAAATCCAACCTTTATGAGCATTCATTGTGTCACCTTCAACAGCTTTTGAATGGGACCACCCTAAAATTTGTCATTTTGGAATGGGTTAAAAATACGAATGATACCATTACTTTTGTCATGTACATTATCTCTCTCAATTAGTACTAATCTAAAAATGTCGTACGGGAAACTGTTAAAAGAAGTAAAACGGGCATCTCGAAATTATTTATCAATATTCAGCAGCACTGGTTTGAGGTAGTCCATCCCTAATCAGATTCGCACGAAGTCGGAATTATTCGGGCCCGGTCGAAAACATTCGACGGCGGAACTTTCCACCGCCAAATATTTACGACCAAGCCCGAATAGGTTCGGATACGTAACAACGCGGCTCGAAAAAAACCGATGTTTTATGAATCTCAAAATGGCCACATTACGGGTGTTCTGCTTTAAACCTCTTTCTTGACTTTTGGTTTTCGAAATCCCCACATATGCATGAAATTGCTTAAATGTCCATTTATGAAAACTGGTTAAATATTCAATGACCCATATTTCACGTCAGCAAATTACAAAAATACAGATTGTTCATACGATATCCTAATTAAATGGGCTATAATGTTTGGTTCAATAAACAAATTAGTACTTGCAAAATGTCCCAAAGCGTAAAAACGGTATCGATATTAGCCGAGATCAGGAAAAAGGCCCTTGTGGTATTTGATAACAATATGGACCCAGATAAGTATGCATATTTACGTAATCTCATCAGGATCCATGCTGTTCTCTAATCATAATAGCTTTATCATGATTTAAAACAACTATGAGAGAGCATTGGGGATTATAATAAGACTGCAATATCAATGAATTATGTGCTAGAAAAAGACGGGATTTACTGTAATGTTTTCGGTTAACCCTTTCCCAAACAAGACCTGGTTTTGACTTCCCTAATAGAAAAGGCTTGGGAAAACATTGAAACAAAAGAAGAAACTGCTGATAACCAGCAGTTTCTCCTTTTGTCTCAATATTTTCTATGCCATATTTTACAAAAATTCCATCTATAATCACGTCCATTTTGTCAATTTTTGGCCTGTTTTTGAAGTGGACCACCCTAAAATTTTGCCGTTTGAGAAAGGGTTAAGAAGGTTATCCCATTGGAACCGATGACCATTTGGGCATCAGTTCGTACAGACGCTCGGTAATAAAAAATAATTTAACATTTGTACTTTACATAAAACACAAATCCCCAGTTTTGATATTCGGAAAAAAACGACGTACATAACTTGACGGAAATCCAAATTTTAGAAGAAGTATAATTTTAAAATTCTTTATATTTATCTATCTATGTTGCAAGTCAACCGATTTAAATATTGCTTTCGAAAGAAGAACTATAGATTGCAATCTAGATTAGGTGAGGAAGTGAAACTTGCATCTATCTCAACATTCTACCAAGAACGTAAAAATGAGCGGTCTAGGGGAAAGAGTTAAAAACTTCCGTATACACATTAATGGGCTATAACTAAATGTGTTACGCCTCATTTAATGAAAATTGATTTTTTGCATAAAATATAGATTTTTTGTTGTTTACGTTGTTGCAAATGACACAAACAAGTCCTGAATTGTAGATCATACAAATTTATGATCCTGATCTTTTTGATGTAAACATTACTTGCTTTCTTTGACATAGCACTGATCTTTATGCAAGACATAATCATATCTAGATTATAGTTCATCATACAATAAAGAGACCCAGATCTTAGTGCATGGTTGTGAAAATAATCCAAAGAAATATTACTATTATCGGAAAGTATACCAAATGCTTTTAAGTTATATTTCAAATATATTTTTTCATAAATTTTACTTTTATATTCTATCTGAAAGAGCATATTTTCCTATGAAAATTCTGAAAATTTCAAAGCGCAAATATTGCGCCGTTTACGAGAAATATATATTTCTGTCTAAAAATTGACGTGGGCATCAGTTCAGATTTTATATGGAATTTGTTAGTTCTGTCTCAAATTTAAAGGCGTATTTTTCGCTTATAAACAATTGCAAAAAACTGATAGCGTTTATATGCATTAGAAAAACAATTATTTGCATTAAGACATACTTTAAAAAATTACATTGGAATGTTATGTCCCTTTAAAGTCAGGATGGATACATTTAACTTGCGTCATTTAAATGAAATCACATAATAATTCAGAATAAAATCAGATAAAATTGTATAAAAATAAATTGTTGTAGGTTGATTAAATTGAGTTTAGCGTATCATTCAATAGTTTTAAAGTCATTATTGCGTAGGCTGGGGTACATATCCATATGTTCCTGGTATTTCTCGCACCAGTAGAAACACAACTTCGAATATGAACCTCAAGATGTTCTCTCATTCAAATGATTCACATCCACTGGTGCATTGACTTGTCAAATGTAAATATGATATTAGTCGATCCCTCGTCCATTTTCATTGCCACGAATAAAGACCGGAATTAGAAAAGGGTACTACAGTACACAGTATAATATTACCAATTTCCGTTACCACGGATGGTGCCCGTAGATGCCCGAAGTTGCACAAAAAGTTTGTCATCGAATGATTGATAGAATACCGTAAGAAAAGCAATGTCTCGTTTTCATCACAAATAAAATGAAGAGAGGTAATGATCGCTCACAAGAAATTAGATTTTAATGGTCTTTTTATTTCATTCTGGGGCGTTTAAACCTAACATTATTAACAATTAAGTAATTTCCTCTTGCAATTTTGTAACAAGGCTTTACTTTGTATAGAGGTATAATATTTCAACAACGCATTGCCTTAAACGGTGAAATAAACTATTAACCCTTTCCAAACCAACAAACAATACGATTTGACAAAAGTTGTATGTGCAAAAAGCATTGTAACAAAAAGGTGGGAAAATTGTTGTACTATGCCTTAAGTAGCATGGAAAAATTGAATAGGGGCGGACGGTGAAAGAACAGTTCCTATTAACCACGGCCGTTAAACTCTCATCTGAAGTGCATTTGCACTTCGCTCTAAATCAGTTGCGCCACTTCCGCTACTACAGTTGCGACCGTATTTTTGGAAATTTGAAGGTATGTAGTTGAACTTTATTATCATTTTCAAACTATTAAGACAATATTTCAAAAAAAGCTCAATGCTATGTCATGTACAACTAAATTACGAATTCCCCGGTATAAATAATTTGTCTGTAGGCTTCAAATTCGCAGAGATTTCTTTGACAAAAGTCTAAAAATTCTCGCTCCAAAAATGGCGTCATTCACTGTCAATCCTATTTTTCATCATTCTACTCCTCTACACGAGTTTTCATGACACATAGGTACCATAGTCGCAACGAATGTGACTATATGTGTGATATGTGTGATTTTAGACGCATGATTTACTTCAGAAAAGAAGTTATGTCCATGTTTATAGCTGCACTTCATTTCCGACACATGCACTGCAGTTGCATTATGTAATTATAAGGAATTCGGAGGATTATATCTATTTAAAATCTGCTGCGAGTCAGTTCCTTTTGAACTCCCCAACTCAATGCATTCATTATATTATGCAGACGAGCATGGAAATGGAAAAACTGTTGAAAAACTCGCTGACGTTACATAGATCTACATGTATAGATTACATTCCCTTAAGATACCCCTCCTCTAGATTTCCGTGACGTCATATGGCTACATTGTATAATACAAAGTTATGACGTCACACATTGACACTTGCCTGATTTGATGCTCACTATGGGGAAACATAATAAACCTTTTCCCAAATTAACGAAGTTCTGTGGGGATTCAGAGGCATCGTGTAGATCATCTAAACTTATCCCAAGCTGACATAAGTTTTGATGTCACGACATAGCAAGGGCTTGGAAAACATCAAGACAAAAGAAAACAAGAGTGCCATGGTCACAATATACGCCGCTCCAGAGACTAAGTTTTAAGGGGGCATAACTCAGGCAAAAATCAATGAACCATAAAATCCTTCCTTCATGCACATCTACCAATTGAGGTGATAACATTGACCAAGTTTCAAGAAGATCCAGCCAGAAACTTAGGAGGAGTTGCGTTGACAAGAAAAGTGGACGGACGTACGGACGGATGGACGGACAGACGGAGAACATGACGCCAATATACGTCCGCCTCCGGCGGCGTATAAAAATGCTGGTAGTCAGCAGTTCTTCGTTTTGCCTCAATATTTTCATTGATAATCAGCAATTTCTCATTCTCTTGACTCAATGTTTTCTGTACATCAACAATTACAAATTCTGATTCCGATATGAATCATATTGTCGTTTGCAACTCCTTTCAAATTGGATCAGTCCAATTTACCATTTTATCATAGTCTTTGAAAGGGCTAATGAATATTAACCCTTTCCCAAACGCTAAAATTCTAGGGTGATCCACTTCAAAAACTGCCACAAATGACAAAATGGAAGTTATTAAAGAAAGAATTTGTGTGAAATATGACAGAGAAAATATTGAGACAAAAGGAGAAACTGCTGGTTATCAGCAGTTTCTTCTTTTGTCTCAATGTCTTCCCAAGCATTTTCTACTAGAGACGTCAAAACAAGGTCTTGTTTGGGAAAGGGTTAATAAGGGTCAGGCTCAGCATTTTCTTCTTTTGCCTCTATGTTTTCAAAAGCTTTCCTTGTATGATATAAAAAATCTCAGGTTGTTTGGGAAATCCTAGAGTTAATCCAAGTTGTAATTCTGCACTTGTCTGAATGCTAAAATGGCCAATGTCCTCTCTGACATTTAATTGATTGATTCAATGGGGTTCAACACCTCTTTCTACTGCTAGTCCCATATTGCTGCAGCTGGAGCACATAACCATGGATTCCTGTCATTTCTCTCACCAGAACAACCACAACAGCCTTTCTGACCCCAGCTGCTTTCCCACACATGTATACTAGTATTATTCAAACGTAATATTGATAGTTGTTACAAGGCATGGCAAACCCACCAGAGAATGACATGGATCTAAATCAGACTGTGTGTTACTACATTTGTATATGCAGGCTGATCTGGATCCATGTTGTTCTCAAATGCTATAATGGCCCATTTTCCAGATCCCGGCTCATTTACATGTTGCTACATCCAATCTGAGCCACACAGACATGATTAAAGAATAAAAGCCTTGAGTGAAAATGGTCAAAACTGTGACTGTTATAATTTGAAACTAACTGCTACAAACACAATGGATGTTGATAGAGTTTGTTTATAATGTAGCACAGAAAATATTGAGGAAAAAGAAGAAAATGCTGGTCATCAGCACTTTGTTCTTTTATCTCAATGTTTCCCTGGCTTCTTATAACTGGGTGTTACAGTCTTTGCAAATGAGTTGGTTAAGTTTTCTTCCCCATAGCATTTTGCAACAGGGTCTAGGATTATAAAGAAAACGAAAAGGCAGCAGTTGTGTTTAACTAGTTTTTGAGACAAATTTAACATATTTTTTCCCCTACAACTTGGTCGCAAGAATGTTGATAATATGGGCCCCAGCTTATAACGTCCTGAATACCAAGATCCTTGAAAAATACTGAAACAAATGGAGAAAATACTGATCAGCATTTTCTCCCTTTGCCTATTTTTTTTATGGTAGACAAATCTAACCTTTATCAACAATAATTTTTCATGTCTGCAACTCCTTCAAAATTGGTCCACAGTCCACACAAAAACTTTGTTATTTGGAAAGGGGCAAATTAAATTAAACTGAATGAAAATAAAAATTGATCATTTGTATCATTTCAGGAAGTAACACTACAGTGCCAACAGTTCTCCGGATAAATATGGGGATTTTCCTGGAAGAGAAGAGTTCATTGTTGTTGTCATAATTATCTTGTATAATGAGGATTATTTTCAAAATACATTAATAAAAATTTATACACTTTGTAGTGTTCAATACTCCTCACCAAATATACGCTACAGTAGAACATTCTCGAATGTCAAAGTTTTAGGCGGCTGGTCTGTCAAATTTCAAAGAAAATGCAGATAACAAAACAATTAGTTCCAAAAAAAAGAAAGCATGTTAGAGTTGTGTTTGGAAAATATTGAGGGAAAGGGAGAAATTGCTAATTCTCAGCATTTTCTTATTTTATCACAATATTTTGCCAGTCAGTCATTTCCCAGATTTGGTCACATTTATTTATTCCTTTTCCAAACAACAATTTTTCTTCAATGCTTTAACCCATTACCACACCATGGCTCTTTTTGACTCCCTACAAGATGATGGCTTTGGAAAACATTGTGGAAAATGAAGGAATTGCTTGTGACAAGCAAATTTTTCTTTTCCCACAAAGTTTTCTACCCAAAATGATTAAAACAATTTAAATTGATTTCAGTTGAAATTTTCGTCTGTCACATCTTTGAATTTGGACCAGTCTAAAATTTTGTTGTTTGGTAATGGTCAAAAAGCTTTCTTTGAAATAATAGCCATTATTACGATAATACATTGAGCATTATATTGTCACTGCATATCTTCATCTGTTAGTGGTCCAACTTTGGAATGAGGCGGAATAGACTGTACTCTCCCAGATCCGGACAAGTTGAACTTTGTGGAGCAAGATCACTTTCACTGGACAATGTGGACATTCCATTATCGTCTGATACTATCTTGAGCGTCATGTGTTTATAATCTGTTTGTCTACAGGATAATCTATCTGTATTCTGTGAAAAAAAAGAAGTCAGAATACTTTTAAACAAATACATGTACTAAACAGTATATGTCAAAAGATAAACAGGCCGTTCCATATTGAGAGCAGTTTTAGATAAATTAAGTCTTTCCCATACTGTAAACTTTAATACTGTTCAAATTTGAGAGCAAAATAATTCATTTTTTAAGCAGAAAATGTGTATGGACAGTATGGTGTACTATAACATACAAATGAAGAACATATTGAGGGATAACAAGAATTTGATGATTATCAGCAGTTTCTTCTTTCCTCAGAATGCTTTTCAAGTTGAATTCTTCTAGGGATCTTCAGTTTGGGAAAGGGTCAAATGAAAACATAATACATGTATCATAAAATATAATTTGAGAAAAGGAGAATAACTAGGAAATAAATGCTTCCCCTCCTGATAAACTACCGACTGAGCAGAGGTATCCGACATCAGCCAGTATTTCAATTTCAATCATTAATAATGTTACCGACACCTACATTTAGGAAAAAGTTATAACTCAGGTTAAATGACCTGACAGAGCAGCCCATGCTAATCTACAGAGAAGCTCTGCCAGGTCATTTGTCTTGAGATATACACTGGTTAAAATTTTGTTTGTCAAATAATGTCTATATAACATAAATAAGACAGGATCTGAGGACAACATGGATTCAGATCAGAATTCATAAAAAAGAAGCGGGATCACGATCCATCTTGTTCTCTTAAAGGTTCTTGTTGACAGAAAGCAACTTCAGCCCATTCCAAAATATCGATGCCTTTTCAAAATTTGACTACCCTCAGATAAATGCCTTTGAAAACATTGAATAAAATGAAAAAAATTGCTCGTCACAAGTGAAGAAATTGTCACAAGCAACTTCTCCATTTCCCACAAAGTTTTCTACCCAAAGGGCCCAAAAATTGTAAATTTTCAAACTTTGCAATTGCCATCTGTATGACCTTTCAATTTGGAACAGCGCAAAATTTTGCTGTTTGGGAATGGGTTAACCCCTTCCCAAACGACAAAATTTCAGGGTGCTCCAATTTCAAAGCTGCTATATTACAATGAAATCCAATGGGCAATTTGGGAGAAGAAGATTTTTTAAAGTTTTCCTAAGATTTAATATCTGTTGCCATGGCAACCAGAGTTATGCATGGAATCAAATTCTTTGAAGGAATTTGAAAGAAGTTTATGCAAGGATGATTCCTGGGAAAATTGGTTGAAATTGGTTTTGGAGAAGATGTTTAAAGTAAAAGTTCAGACGCACACAGGGACACACACTTGAACACATGCATGACAGATACAGGGCCATGACATAAGCCCTGATGGCCTTCGGCCAGTGGAGCTAAAAATGAGATCATTGCATGTTAAATTTTAGACGGTCATAATTTAGGGACCTATGCCAATTCCCTATCGTTTTTACATGTTTATGCCATTAACATTTTATCAATTAGTAATATAATTTTCTTTCTGTGTGAACAAAGGTGCAAGTTGGAATCATTACTTGTATTTCTCCCTTTTTAATGATTTAATCTAATTATCTTCCCTAAACAATTTCAACCTTTTAACACATTCAAAACTGAATGTAGTGTTTCCAACCGTGACTCGGTAAATGTCCTTTCTGACGTTGTAAGGAAGTCATTTGTCTCCCAAACACAAGACCAGATTTTAACGCTTCTAATAGAATATACTTGTAAAACATTGAGGCAAAAGAAGAAAATGCTGATCTTCAGCATTTTCTTCTCTAGTCTCAATATTTTCTATGCTGTATTGTGCACAAATCCTATCTTTATCAACATCGCTTTTGTTGTCTGCAGCAGCTTTAACTCATTCCCACACAATGACTCTCTATAACCCCCAAAAAGATAAAGGCTTTGGAAAGCATTGTGGGAAATGAAGAAATTGCTCAACGCAAGCAATTTCTTTATTTTCAACAAAGGTTTCTGCATCAAAAGAACATCTTTTTTTTAAATTTCAATCACTTGAAATCAGGGGTGCCGAAATATATTTTTTTCCCGCTTGTCTGTGGACAAGTTGAACTCAATTTTCTACTTGTTGGAAAGCAAACTGTACTTGTCCAGAAAAAAGCACAACTAGACAGGATAATTATATTTAAACTTTATTTTCTTTTAACATGTGAGACTGAAGCTAGTGTACATTCAACACAATTGTGAATGTTTTAATTCAATTTTGGTACACAAATTGTGCATAAAAAAGCTTAAACTAAATAGGAGAAAAGATAGGAATACTGAATTTACTGTTTTCGCCTTTTGGGAGAAATACTTCCACTATTTTATTTATGTAATTAACTTTTGGAGCTTTAAAATCCCTTTGAAGAAAGAAGCTCAAATGGAAACCACAACATCAATTTATACAGGGCTTTTTCATTTTCTTTAAAAGAGGCCTAAAAAGGGCTACTTCCCAATTGACCAAACGCCGTTTGTCAATCAAAATCATCGATAAGCCAATGAACGATCAGGAAATTTGCACACAACCTCGTTGTTTGTCTTAACCCTCTCCCCATCAAGACCTGGTTTTGACGACCCTATTAGAAATGGCTTGGGAAAACATTGAGACAAAAGAAGAAAATGCTGATAATCAATCTCTCAATGTTTTGTGTACAAAAATCTTCACAAATTCTACTTTCAGTGACACCTATTTTGTCGTCTGCACCAGCTTTCCAATTGGACAACCCTAAAATTGTTTTGTTTGGGAAAGGGGTTAAAATTTACGTGATATCGCATCGATCTATCAGCTGACAATCAAAACAAACGATAACCCAATGATCGATCAGGAAAATGCACACAACCCCATTGTTTGTAAATTAGATTTTGCATTGGGCGGAGCGATCTATCTTTTGGCGTTTGGTCAATTGAAAAAGGCTGATTTTTTCCCAATGGTGGCAGAAAAATTTCCCAAAACTAGTGCTTACATCTGTATTTTATCAACAATTTCTTCTTTTCTGCTACTTTTCTCAATGATATGACTTCTAAATAGTTATTCCTTAATAAAGCACTATAACATATGTACACATATTGAAATTGTACTTAATTTTTTTTTTATTACTAAAATGTGTTCCCCAACTGCTCACAAGAGCAAGCTAAAATTTCCCAAAATGAACAGGCTAAGGCCTCTTCTCAAATGTTAGGAAAAAACCCTGCTATATAAAAGTATGTTGGACAATTAAGGGGTAACAAACATGGCATGTGTCGTTTTCTCAAAAATCAGGAAAAAGAAATGCCAGAGATTGCAACAAAAATTAAGTTATCTGTATTTATTTACTAGACCAAAGTGAATTTCAGGTTTTCTCTTATTTATTTATCAACATATGACAGGGAGTGATAGAATTTTTCTCCAAAACAAGGAAAAATTTTTGTATTGGGAATTTTCTTTCCAGGTTTTGGGAAAATGGCCCTTTTTGTCATTGGGAAGGGTCCTTTTTACTGACCTGTTCAAAGGAGAACAAGAGTGCCATCGTCACAATATACGCCGCCACTTATAAAACTTGAGACAAAAAAATGACATTGACAAGGATTTATAAATATTCACTGAAAAACCTTTAAAAAATTGTGTTCACAAAAAGGTTTTTATAAATATCCAGTGAAAAACCTGGAAGGAATTGCATTCACGAGGCTGAAATATCATTAAGCCCCAGAGACTAAGATTGAAGGGGGCATAATTCTGGCAAAAATCAATGAACCATGAAATCCTTCCTTCATGCACATCTACCAATTGAGGTGATAACATCCACCAAGTTTCATTAAGATCCAGCCAGAAACTTAGGAGGAGTTGTGTTGATAAGCCTGCAATTTCAATAAGCCCCAGAGACTAAGTTTTTAAGGGGCATAACTCAGGCAAAAATCAACGAACCATAAAATCCTTCCTTCATGCACATCTACCAATTGAGGTGATAACATTGACCAAGTTTCATTAAGATCCAGTCAGAAACTTAGGAGGAGTTGTGTTGACAAGCCTGCAATTTCAATAAGCCCCAGAGACTAAGTTTTTAAGGGGCGTAACTCAGGCAAAAATCGACGAACCATAAAATCCTTCCTTCATGCACATCTACCAATTGAGGTGATAACATTGACCAAGTTTCAAGAAGATCCAGCCAGAAACTTAGGAGGAGTTGCGTTGACAAGCCTGCAATTTCAATAAGCCCCAGAGACTAAGTTTTTAAGGGGCGTAACTCAGGCAAAAATCGACGAACCATAAAATCCTTCCTTCATGCACATCTACCAATTGAGGTGATAACATTGACCAAGTTTCAAGAAGATCCAGCCAGAAACTTAGGAGGAGTTGCGTTGACAAGGCTGCAATTTCAATAAGCCCCAGAGACTAAGTTTTTAAGGAGCGTAACTCAGGCAAAAATCGACGAACCATAAAATCCTTCCTTCATGCACATCTACCAATTGAGGTGATAACATTGACCAAGTTTCAAGAAGATCCAGCCAGAAACTTAGGAGGAGTTGCGTTGACAAGGCTGCAATTTCAATAAGCCCCAGAGACTAAGTTTTTAAGGGGCATAACTCAGGCAAAAATCAACGAACCATAAAATCCTTCCTTCATGCACATCTACCAATTGAGGTGATAACATTGACCAAGTTTCAAGAAGATCCAGCCAGAAACTTAGGAGGAGTTGCGTTGACAAGAAAAGTGGACGTACGTACGGACGGACGGACGGACGGATGGACGGATGGACGGATGGACGGATGGACGGACGGATGGACGGACAGACGGAGAAGATGACGCCAATATACGTCCGCCTCCGGCGGCGTATAAAAAACACTGAACATAGAAGGCTACTTGCAAAAATTGAGGGTACAAAATTCAAGTTGGGAGTAAAAACCCTGATATCCCTAGCGAAAGTTTCCTGGATTTGCTAGACATACCGACTTGTATCTTCTTATCTTTATCCACATTTCCTATATTTATGTTCTTTCCTATAACTCTGTCCGCAAAACAAAATCCTTCAGTACAGCGCATGTGACCTGGTGACATCATCATGTCAGGAGGAGGCAGAATGTTTAGTAATTTACATTTCAATGTTAACAGTTTAGCCAACGAAATTGGTAACAAGTGCTGTCACTGTAAGATGACAATGCCCCCGACACCGCTTTGATCGTCAAAAGGTCAAGGTCAGCCAGGGGTCAAGGTCATCAAACTATGTGCCTACAGATAGGTAATGTGCCAAGGAATGTTGTGCTCAAATATGAAGCGAATGTGTAAATAATAAGGAAGTTATGGCAAATGTTAAATTTTTTAACGGAATGACGGACAGACAGACTGATGGACCAACGGACAGACAAGTCAAATTTATGATGCCTCCCTATCGGGGGCCATAAAAACAGGCAATTTGAATGAAAAAAACAACAACGGAAAAACAATGTTTCTAATGAAATTTGCTTTTCTTTTCTTATTTTTCTGAAGGTCCAATTTAAATATTTTGTCTTTTTGGGTAGGAAACATTGTGGAAAATGAAGAAATTGCTTGTCACAAGCAATTTCTTCATTTTCCATAATCATGGCCGTGGGCATAATGTTTTCAAAAGGCGTTTATATTCTAGGGAGTCAAAAAAAGTCAATGGGTGGTGATGGGTTAAGATGAACGGAAATATAGGTTAAGGGTATAAACTTGCATGTTGTAATGATCAATAATTGAGAGTGTTGACATTAAATAATAGAAAGACTAACCCAACCAAGAGATCTGACAATTATAATGTTGTGAAGAAAATCTTCAGCGTTCAATATCTATCAAATACATGCTTTAGACTTATGATGTTCAAAAATATGGTCGCAACTGTAGAGTGTAGTAGAGCTGAAGTAGTCCTATTTATAAGCCTTAACATACGTTTTTTAACATTTTGATTTTATCGTGTACAGTTTCCGGTACAAGTCAGTCATACAGCTCGTTTGTGAGCCAGGTAACCTCTATGATGTATTGGGGAGTATTTCTGGAGAAGTCCATTTGTTCCCTAGACTGGTGTATGACATACGCGATAAAATCAAAATGTTAAAAAAACGCAAGTAAGGGCTTATAAATATAGGACTAGAGCTGTTCAAAGTGGCACCCGTTTAGTCTACTTTCACTTTCGTATTCAACCTTTTACTGTTTCCCGGCAACTTATTAGCATTAGGCTACTGTAAAGTTTAGCATTCCGACAGGCTTATACATCGTTCGTTAAAAGTACAATACACCATAATACGCTACCTTTTTGCCTGAACAAGACGATAAATAACATAATTTGAGGGATTAAATTTGGTTGTTTTTGTCATAATTTACTTTGCCTTCAATTTTTACTGCGCATGTGCAAAAATATATACTGGAAATTCTAACTTTAGACTGGAACTTTTAAGAATTAGTCGAAATCTTTGAATAGATGGATGATTCTCCGAATTCCTTATAATTACATAATGCAACTGCAGTGCATGTGTCGCAAATGAAGTGCAGCTATAAAAATGGACATAACTTCTTTTCTGAGGTAAATCATGCGTCTAAAATCACACATATCACACATATAGTCACATTCGTTGCGACTATGGTACCTATGTGTCATGAAAACTCGTGTAGAGGAGTAGAATGATGAAAAATAGGATTGACAGTGAATGACGCCATTTTTGGAGCGAGAATTTTTAGACTTTTGTCAAAGAAATCTCTGCGAATTTGAAGCCTACAGACAAATTATTTATACCGGGGAATTCGTAATTTAGTTGTACATGACATAGCATTGAGCTTTTTTTGAAATATTGTCTTAATAGTTTGAAAATGATAATAAAGTTCAACTACATACCTTCAAATTTCCAAAAATACGGTCGCAACTGTAGTAGCGGAAGTGGCGCAACTGATTTAGAGCGAAGTGCAAATGCACTTCAGATGAGAGTTTAACGGCCGTGTTAACTTATGCCTCTTATAAACGAGTAAAAGTCATTCTTCTTGATTGAACATTTAAAGAAAGTGTTGGTGATGAATTCAAAAAGGGCCCACTGACCCCGGCTAATATTTGATAAGCGTTTTTTTTTTATGAAGCTTGTGCATACCATCATGCTTAATTGTTTAAATGAATACGACTGTAGTTATTTTGCTATACCGGGAACTATGCACACTTTAATGGAAGAATGTCTGGTTCTTAGGCATAACCTCAATATGATTTGTAATGGACATGTTCTAAATTCCATGTAAGTACATACATCTTTTTCAATTTTCGATCTTTTATTTTCACATATTAAAATTTTTATAGTTTCTATGCGCCTAAATTGTTTTTGAACAATTAATGGGAAATTTTCTTTCACGGTCTTGGTCAGATAGTGCGTTAGCAGAGTGTGATCATTTTTTTTTTCAAATGCGGTAAAGACCCCTTTTCCAGATACCGTCTTAATGACAATGAATTTTGATCTAAGAATAGACTGGGTTAATCGTTATGTTTTGATTAAACCAACGGTGTTGTTATAAAATCTCGTAACTACGACTTGTTACGAGATTTTATAACATCACCTACGGAATACTATTTGTTTTTCCGAATTTACGTCACAATTAACTTGATAAGATCGTTCCCTATTGTAGAATGATATACAATCATAGTGGGGTAAGACAAGTAATCTTGCTATTGTAAGGGCAAAACAATACTCGGGATTTATGTCAATATTTCAATTTTCTATAGCGAACGAGAATTGACCTGGCAGAGCATTCCATTCGATTAGCATGGGCTGCTCTGCCAGGTCATTTTTCATGAAGTATACTCACAAAGAAATTGTTAGATAGTAACACGGGTCCTGATCAGATTGTGCGTTAGCACAGTCTGATCTGGATCCATGTTGGTATCAAAACCACCGACCCTCTTTTCAGCTCCCGGCTCGAATATATACAAGTATACATAAATCACTAGGCGTAGGACAAGTTACAAGATCATTTTAACACACAGCGAAACTGACGCCATGGGCCACTTGTAACAACATTCTTATTTAAATGGCTTAGTCACCTTTGTCCTTGTCATATAAAACATTACCAAACAAATCTTGTTTTTAAGGACGAGAATGATAATTATTATCATTATTGCGATAATCTTGTTGTGATTTGTCTAAACAATAACTACGAAATGGCCATGGTCTATGTTTTCGGCGAGAACCAGTCAATCGCACGGGGACTGTAGTTGCAAAAACGCTCCTTTAATGTACCTTCGCAGTCAAAGTTTGTTGGTTGAAAGCATAAATTTTACAACATTGCCGAAGTGGGGTCATTACATATTCAACTGTCCTAGGTCAATTCTTTAGCACAATACTCGCGTAATATCCCTTGTTGATGAACGTTTGAAATCATAACACTGTCAATTGAAAAGAATGTTCATTTTTTTTCCTGTTTCAATTTTCTACCCTGTCTTTTCTGTTCCCTGATTATTCCAATTGCTAAAGACCAACCTGCACAAGCGTCTAGCCTAGTCTGACCTTATTCTACAGGCACAAATACATTGTATATTAATTCAACGAAATAGGAAGTTAATGTCATCCCTATTTGTGAGTAAAAAGAGGATGGAGAAAAGTGCTTTGAGCAAAACACAATAAATTCTCGGATACGTTGAAAATTCGTAACTGCAGCTTAATCAGGCTGCAGTTACGACATTTTTGAACTTATCAGAGGATATTCAACTTATCTGATTCGGTCATGTTAAACTCAAATGAATATTTTATGCGAGGGCAGCTAGATGTGCCTGTTTTGTGTGGACTTCTAATCTATGAAATAACAAAGTAAGTATTACAATTATAATTCAGTAAAGATTTTCTGGCACATGTTTACACATTTTACATATGTAAAAAATAGCAAATGCGTTCGTAATGTCAATACAAGTTTGCATGCGTTGGTTCAAATTTTTCATGTGTGAGGCACCTGCAAGTTTTGAGCCATCGCATGCAAAATTGCAGTAGCTTAGAGTTCGATAATGTGATGTTTACTACTAGTAAAATATGTTAACATATACCCTGATTTCGTGACCGGACTATATTTAGTCTTACAAATAGGCAGGCCGTAGCCATGGCGCATTTGGTAGCGCATCTGTCTCTCATTCGAGAGGTCTCGGGTTCCATACCCGGCCACGGCAAATACCCTTACTGACAAATGTCACTCGTCAATGGTAAAATGATATCGTGAACCTATATGGGGGAGCATCTACAGGGTCGGTAAGGGTGTTGTGGTAGTATTGGTATGAGAAACGACAGGAATCCATGGTTAGTTGCTCCAACCGCCGCGATATGACCTTAGTAGTTGAAACGGCGTAAAACCCCAATAAATCAAATCAAACCTTACAAGTAGGCGAAAAGTGTTGTGTTGATTTTGTTCTTAATGAAACAAGTAATAGTGTTGACTTTTTTATAGAGATTCTGATCTAAAGATGAGGGAGTTCGATGGATTTTTAAAATGTAATTTTTTCATTCATTGTTCATCAGACCTTATGCTATGGGAACTCATTAGAATCGTCTCACCGAGTACTCACAACAGCGAGTTGGGATTTGAATTAAAAAGGTTTATTGGGGTTTTACACCGTTTTCAACTACTAACCATAGGCGTAGGAAGAGGGGGGACCCAATAAAACAACCCTTTTTCCATTTACGAGAACGTTTGCCCCCCCCCCCCCCCAATATAACAAACCTTCCTACGCCACTGTAAGGTCATATCGCGGCGGCTGGTGAATTAAAAAGAATGGATGAAACAAGTGCTAAAAAGCGCCCACAAATAGATTTTCTTTAAATTATGTGGAATGGTAGGGTTATATGATATATTGTTGTTGTATGTGTAAAATCTCTGATGAGGGCTTGTTTTTGGAGATAATGGCTGACAAAGTGGAAATGGTAAATTGACAGGAGAAGCAAATTTTCACTTTGAAGTTAAATATGATAAAATTTTGCATGTACTTTTAATGTTCTAAGGATATACACTATAATGAATCATTAATCATATAATTTTTTTCAGTTTGATTATTGTCTGTATTCGTTCTTCCGCCAATCTCAGATAATGCTTATTTTTATTTACTAACTTTAAGAAGGTGTCTCTACAGTTTTCTTTAAGTATTAATTGTCTTGATATCTTGCTCCCTTTGACGACTCCACTGGAAATAGATTTAGAAAAACATGCAGAATTACAATAACAATCAGGATTTATCTCTTTTCCTTCAACAATGTAGAAATTATTTGGGAAAATTATCATAATCCGGGAGAAAAAGCATAAATTTCATCGTCTGCAACTCTTTTAATTTCGGTCAGCCTACGATTTTTGTCATATGCAAAATCCCGTCAATATATTATGGCACATATTTACAAAATTTACCTAGTATATAAACAAAAAAATGCATCATCCAACTGCGAACTAGTGCTATTTTGCATGAATCGTTTTAGTCTTGCAAGTATCTCAGCACAAGGAAAAGTCAGATTGGCCTTTTCCCTGATTTACATAGTAAAATTTGCATCTTGGGGCCTCAGCCGAGATTGAACTCACCACACCTTTCCAGTACTTTGCAAAATTTGCAAATCTGTGCAATTATAGCGTGAGTAGGCTATAACATTCATGCCTTTTTATGGATAACAGATCACTTCTAAGAAATCATCTCCAAAAGTTTTGACTTGCCTAATGTTTTGTTGGTTGATTAACCCTTTCAAAAACATGGCCTGTTTTGACGTCCTTAATAGATGAGACTTGTGAAAACATTGAGGCAAAAGAAGAAAGTGCTGATAGCCAGCACTTTCTCCTTTTGCCTCAATATTTCCTAAGCTCTAGTGTGTACAAATCAAACGTCTGCAGCAGCTTTTGAATTGGACCACCCTAAAATTCTGTCATTTGGAAAAGGGTTTATAAAGATTAAGCAGCTTCAGAAGTAATTAAATGAGGTTTGTTTATTCAGAAAGTCAAAGGTATTGCTAAAGGCAAAACTGCAAATACTCCCTACAATACAAAACGACAAAACCAACGAATAAACTGAACAATTTGATAGCATCTGTATTTTCCCTACCACAGTGTTTTGTTGAAATAGATGATATCTCATAAGCTAATTTTTAAGGTAAATTGAAATTGCCTTACTTAGTGAGAGTCAAATTGGTGTACATGTAGTATCATACGAGAAATGGCTGATTTGGTTTGGTATGTGTAATTTTATTTTGAATCGCGACAATGATTAATTTGAATGGCCTGTCTGTGTTTGTTGGCTAGCCTAATCAATGATCCACAACAAAACTATTCGTACATGTACATAACCAATTGAACTAAAAGTGAATGAATGCATAAGCTCATTTTGATTCATTCGACCGTGCGTATAAATCGGGGCGGGGAATCACGTGAAATAGCTATTATTAAAAAAATAAATTTGAATTACTACATTAAAACATAACCGAATTGAAAATGATTTAATGTAGAGGAAAGTGGTAGAGCCTCGGGTTTTCAGTTTTTCATGCAACACTCGATAAAAGAGTTACATTTATTAAAGACCAACCAAAAATGCGTTGGTGTCAATGACTATTCATTGTTGTTGTTTTTTAAGATCATTTGAATTTAGCAAATCCTTGCGTTTTGCCGCATTCTCTTATTGAAAGCTTTTTTGCAAATATGTTATAGGTATATGCCTAATTACAGAATTATTGAACTAACCAAAATTAATCGAAAAAGTTGTATCATGTGATTCTACACTGTATAAACTACAACTGTCGCAAAGCGGACAAATACCCCCACTAGCGCGTTGTCACTGAAAAAGTGCTATCAAATGGTTCTTGACTACTCCCCCCATTAAAAGTTCAAAGTGGCATAACTCTGAAACTACTTACTGGATGAAAATTGCAGGTGCACAACTTCATATGATAGGAAACCAATGGGGAGAATCACGTGATTGACAATGGTATTAAACACGAAAAAATGGCGACGAAATGACCGCTTCGGCGTGAAATTTCAAACTTTAGAAAGGTATGTATTAAATCTACGTAGTCTTTCAGACACGCCACCTATCCTAAAGTACCCGCTATTGTCTAAGTTTTCCACAGATACCAAATTTTCCCTTATCCGTTTGCTGTATTAAGAGAACACTCAAAGAATGTTTCGGAAATTGCGAAAATTTTAGATGTGTGTTAAGCACGTCGCATCATATTTACAGCTTTATTTCTTACACAAAGAGCCCTCTTTTCACACGGTATATTTCTAGACCTCTTTTTATCGAAGATATTTCATTCTAGCCCATTTACAAGGTCCGTGTTGACTTTGTTAAGCGTGTTTACGAAAAAGATGTTAAACACACGTACAATGCTGTAGTGTTTGGCACGCCGAGTTCTTGTGAGTGTGGTGTTAAACACGCAAGTGTACATAGTTGTGTAGAATGTGCTGACTTATTTGTGTTTTTTAATACAGTTAATACAGTTATAGAAGCCAGATGTGATTGCCTGATCACATTTAGCATTTCTATGCTTTTTATGTCTTTTTTATACGTTTCCCCCGTTGATTAGTGTTTATTTTATAGGACTTCCGGTTTCATTTTCGGTCAATAGTTCCTCACAAGTTTATCACACAATATCTTATCAACATATATGTTCACTTCACTTTGCTTACACTTTTCGCACAACACTCTTCATTACGTTTACTAATTGAAAGCTAACTTGTACACTTATTTTTGTAAGCATTTTCTTCGATTCTTTAAGCATAATATTGACTCAACTATACTAACAATTTATACTTTTTAACTTTAATTTGGTAAAAGATGGTTTTGATTTTAAACGATAGAAACTTGCATTATGTATAATAAAAAAATAAACTTTTAAAACCTTTGATGTTTACCAAAAATGGTAATCATTTAATTTATATGCCCCACTTTTTCCCTATAATTATGATTATTACTTAGGAAATTATTGATTAAATTCAATATAGTGACGTTTTATTATAATCAATTATTCAATCGTATTTTGGCCCTGCCTATAGTAATAATAACAACTGTAACTTTTTCTCTTATTCATTCTTGCATGTATGAAAATACAGAATTACTTTTATTTTTATTACTATTCTTATAAATCTGTTATGGCTTTAATTTTACATTTGAATGGTTTGAATCAGGAAATATGGCAGTCCATCGCTTTCCTGTCCTCCTCTTTATTTTTATTAAGTTGCCAGGATTATAATTATATAGTAATGGTTACAGTAAAATGCTTCTTTTATTTCATATTTATAGTAAAGTGATTCTTATGTTTCATATTGTACTGCTCTGTCTTGTAGTCATTTTACTTAATTACTTTTATAGCAGTTGGCTTCAAATTTATTGATTGGTTTCCCTATTTTATCAAGCGTAGCTTTAAATACATTGATGGAGGGTGCCTGTACCGCCTCATTTTGAAGACCACTCCATGTTTTGTAGCCCTAACACTGAAAGCAGTTTTCCTACAGTCTGTTCTAGGCCTTGTTTCGAATAGTTTTAAATTGTTTCCCATAGTGAAACTTTCTTTTCTTTGTGTTTTTGTTTGTCTTATCTATTTTGTTGATAAGCCGATGCATCTGGATTAGGTCTGCTCTTTCCTTTCAGTATTTGATTTGTTTTTCAGTTCTTTGACCATTCTCGTAGCCCGTCTATGGACATTTTTTTTATTGCAATAGCATCCTTTTTGTATCTAGGACTCCAAATTACTAAGCCATACTCTAATTGTGGACGTACCACCATTGACATGTATAATTGCAAAAAACATCTTCTTATCCACATTAGTGAAAGATTTCATTATAATTACCATATTGCTATATGCAACGTTTACTTTCAAATTGGTATTAACATGGCTCTGAAAAGTAAGTTTGGAGTAAAAAATGATACCTAGATCTTTTTCTTTGTCAACATTTTGAATCTCATTTATGGAACCGTCTGTGTTTTTTATGAAGTATTGGTTTTTGCTTTCATTTCCGAAATATAGGGTTTTGCATTTAGTAGTACGGAGGTATATTTTGTGGATTGAAATTTTTTGAACATCTGAACAATGCCCAGTTAAAGTCTGGAACATTATTGAGCAAATGCACATCTGATAGTGACAAAATACAGTTTCAGCAAGGTTTGATACACTTTACACTGTCGATATAAGAATGTGTCAATTGCACATGGAATACAATGATATGATAGAAAATGATTCAATTCTATCCAGTTAACGGTGACGTAATTACTTACAAATAAAGGTAATTCGTTGCTGTTATTGTAAAATCTTATAGATCCACATCTCCAAAATCTTCCGTTAACCCCGGTTTATTTTATTCTTTTCCATCGAACGTCAGACACGCTGATTTCCCTTGAAGATTCTTCGCCAAACCTGACATAATGCCTCCATCTCTACCTGGTTTTCTGTCTCCGGTGATATCATACGGATTAAATGATCGGATAATCTTTGGATTTGAAACGGCAATATTAATATCTGCAGATCTGGCAGAGTACTGATCACACCCACAAACCTTCATGACAGTATCACCCTGACTCTTCGGACCACTCATAATTTTTGTATAAACCTTTCACCAAAGAGTCTATATCCCGGTTTCCAGAAGGGTTAACGAGGACATCGCATTTCAGTTCAGAATTATTGTGTCTGCGTGAAATTGTCATGGAAATCGCACGAATTTGTCATGGAAATTATATATAACAAATGATTTGATTAGTTAGAGCAATCATAGCCGATTTCGTTTTTTTTCTTAGTTCGTAAAAGATTACCCCTTGTGATGTCTTTCATATGTTACTGTAAGTTAACACCAGATATCAATCAGAGTGGGTCATGTATAAACAACCAATTTGTCCAAAACCCGTGGCTTTCCTAGTACACGAGTAACTATGCGCGTGTTTAACATCACACTCACAAGAACTCGGCGTGCCAAACACTACAGCATTGTACGTATGTTTAACATCTTTTTCGTAAACACGCTTAAAAAAGACAACACGGACCATGTAAATGGGCTAGAATGAAATGTCTTCGATAAAAAGGGTCTAGAAATATACGGTGTGAAAAGAGAGATCTTTGGTTAGGAAATAAAGCTGTAAATATGATGCGACGTGCTTAACATACGTCCAAAATTTTCGCAATTTCCGAAATATTCTTTGAGTGTTCTCAAAATACAGCCAACGGATAAGGGAAAGTTGGGTATCTGTGGAAACCTTAGACAATAGCGGGTACTTTAGGATAGGTGGCTTGTCTGAAAGACTACGTAGATGTAATACATACCTTTCTAAAGTTTGAATTTTCACGCCGAAGCGGTCATTTCGTCGCCATTTTTTCGTGTTAAATACCATTGTCAATCACGTGATTCTCCCCATTGGAAACAACCTGACAAAATTTCAGTAAAATTGGTCAAAAATTGTGGGAGGAGAAGAGGACACAAAATTATGTCTACGGACGGACGGACGGACACGCCAACATTTCAGGATTAAGTGTTTTTTCTTTGATCTTTATGAAGAAAAGTGCCACATAAAATGGTATGGTTTAAGTGGAATTGTTCTTTTTTCATATAAATTATGGACGGATTGAACCACATAAACCCCCTAACGTTGGCCCGGACGGACAGACGGACAGACAATCTAAATCCAGTTTACCCTCCCCCCTATAACTTTGTTGTGGGGGTATAATTATACCCTTTTTCAAGAAGAGGAAGTGATATGAAATGGAATTATTATAATATATTGTTTAATTTATCCCTGCAGATAAAACATGAGGTCTCGAACTAGGCTCGGTTTCGCCTTGACGGTCGGTGCCAATGTTTTAATATTCATCGGCTGGATAATCCCGTTTTGGTTTGGTCGTTTTTATGGCAACTACAGTAAAACACAATGGAGTCTGTTCTACCGGATACAATGTATAACGGGCAGATGTGAAACGATCGGTGGTATACTGAGCAATGAGATTGTCAACTTCGAGGGTGGAGATCAGAGAAGTAAGTATATTTCATGATTAATGACTTGGCAGAGCCTCTCTAGCTATAAGCTAGAGAGGCTCTGCCAGACCATTCATCGTGAGCTTTATTGTAAACTTTTACAAAAGGCAAATATTCAGGGATGTTCAGCTTGGGAGCTGCTGCAGACTACAATACGGATGTCAATAAAGATAGATTTATGTGAAGAAAAGAACAGAAAATACTTAGACAAAAGGAGAAAATGCTCATTATCATTGGGCCCAAGCCTTTTCAAGAAGGGAAGCCAAAACAAGGTCTTCATTGTGAAATTGTTAAAAATACACGTTCCAAAGTATGATAATATTCATCGGGAGCTCGCAGACAAGGTAGGATATAGTCCTTAAATATTGACCCGAACCTGTCGAATATACAATCAGAAATTGTGATGCAGAATCATCGCTCTCCAACATATAATGGCACGAGAAGCATGTGCAGAATTCAAAGTCACAATGCATATGGAAACTATCGACTCTGCTTGACAGTGTATGATTGCTGGCAAGTATTGATTATTCCGTGTCAAAATTACTCATTGCATATTTCGTTGGGTTCGGGTCAATATTTGCAGACTTTACATGTATCTAGGTATTCTTAATATAATTGAAAATCCAAACCATTAGTCAGTTCTCATCTGAATAATTTTTATCTTGAGTTATGTTAGGTGATCAAAGAAGTAAGGCATGTTTTGTTTTCTAAAAAACGATTGATTCCCTTGGCCTGAATGATGTAGATTAGTCCAAGAAAACTTTATTTTTGACGGTAAAACCGTTGTTGGATGTCTTTAGAAAATAATGCCGACTTGAATTGTTATGTTGTTTGTAAAAACATTTGCATGTATGTAAATTGCGTCATTGCCATATTTCCATGCTACTATTTTAAATGGCCAATGGCATATTTTTTGCCGAATGCCTTTCAATAAAGTTTTTGAGTTGAGTTGAGGTGATATTCGGGCCTACATACATATATGTTACAAGTTAACGTTGCACTTAAACAAAACTGTGAATCGTTGCTTTTCGACGAGAAACTCGTATCTGTATCTTAAAACAAGCTGCAGTTACGAGGTTTTCGATGAAAAGCGACGATATGTAATCCATTTCAGTTGAGCTGGAAGCCGTCGCCATCTTGGCCACAATGGGGTTTGCTCTGTGTTTATTAAGCCTTGGTATAGTGCTGTTCTTCCATTGCTCTTTATGTGGAAAGAGCTTTAGCTATTTCAACTACATATTCGGTGCTTCAATCGTCCAGTTTGTGTCAGGTAAGTAAAAAATCGCTGCTTTTGAACGAAAACCTCGTAACTGCAGCTTAAATCAAGCAGCAGTTACGAGATTTTCGTTGAAAAGCGTCGAAATGTTACATCAAAACGATTTATCAGCAACTTTAAGACTTTTGAAGAGCCACATGTTGTTTTATGTAGCCCTATAGTTTCAAATGCCATAAGAAATCTTTTTGCACACTCTAGCTCAGTTATTCGTTATCCTATATTTGTCTCCTACAAACGGCCATTGTTGATTTTTGTCGCTTTTTGACGAAAACCTCGTAACTGCAGCTTGTTTTAAGCTGCAGTTACGAGGTTTTCGTTGAAAAGCAGCGATGGTATTTCAAAGTTTGTTTATAGACTGTGCTTTTCTCAGCAGTTTCAAAGTAGGCCCTACATCGCAAGAGAATGTGAAATTCAAATCTAATATTATTTCGCACGTGGTTTGAAAAAGCATGTATCCAAGTTGTTACGAATATTGAAATATAACACACAAGAAAAAACAAAAGACCGATTAAAAACACATAAAAAGTGGTTTATAAGTTTAATAAAACGTTTTCAATTAAATAAAAATATCATTTACCAGTCCTCAACAATTGACACCTGTCAGACGTACGCAGTTTTTTCTTTATTTTATCTAATCTTCTTCCCTTTTTTTACAAATCAAAACCCTGGCTTGTAAAAAACGGAAATTTGATATCGTATCGGAAAGGTACATTGTACTTATATTTTGCCCTTTGAAAGATTAATTTACAAAAGTAAGCCTTTTTCACTCGTCAAATATTAAATTTAGACTGTTCCGTATTGAAATTTGCTATACCAAACAAATTGGATGTTAGTCTGGGTTCCAGCCTTATCAGTTTCCCCTCTTTTACTTTATCCGGTCTAAACACGGTGGGTAACCCACGTGACTTTTGGGAAGCGTTAACACCGGAAAAAATCGTCCACTTCAAGGTATGTTTTGTTTAATTTCTCAGCTTATACTTTATTGATTTTGATGAGATAAAGTGCACGGAACGCGCCTTTGGGAGGGCTATTCCCGGCTTTAACTCACTCTGCTCCAAATTCAGTGGTTTCTTCAAACATTCGAGCCAAAGTGTTTGTAAGTGCAAAACGAAAGTGGGAAGCGTTCACATGCACCGACATAAACTTTCGCTTGAATGTTTAAAGAAACCACGGGATTCGGAGCAGAGTGAGTTACAAACAGGGATAGTCCTCTCAAATGCGCGTTCCGTGCACTTTTATCTCGTAAAAATCAAAAGAGTAGAAGCTGAGAAATTAAACAAAACATACCTTGAAGCGGACGATTTTTTCGGTGTTAACGCTTCCCAAAAGTCACGTGGGTTATCCACCGTGTAAATATCGATCTTTGATGCGTTATCTTATTGACCAAAGAGTATACTGACGACTGGACCCAGGCTAATTGGATGTTGATAAAGTCAAGACTTGAGCAAAAGGAGAATATATTCACTACCTAAAGCAAGTCTTCGAAAATGGTATGTCTCAAGTCTGATTCGACAGTACTTCAGAATAAATGATCAGAATCAATGCTGGGGAAAATGCGTTTAAGCACACTGTGCTGACAATCCGTATTTCTTGTTTTCCTAGAGGTGGAAATTTCAAGATGAATTAGCTTTACTTTTATTGTTTGCGACTCGTTTTATTTCGACAAGAATGCGTCACTTGAGAAGTGGTTTAACCCATTTCCTGACGACAAAACTTTAGACATACTCAAAAAAAGTTGCAGACGACAATGTTAAGTGATAGAAAATTTTACAAATTCTTGTTCTTTTTATAAAGAAAGCATTTATTGTATTGGAAATTAAGAAAAAAAATTGTTACAAAAAATTTGTTCACTTTCCATTATGTTTGCAAAGCCATCATCTTGTGGGGAGTCAAAAAGTCACTGTGTGATCATGGGTTAACCCATTACCACATAAAGACTCTTTTGACTCCCTAAAAGATAATGACTTTCGAAAACATTGTAGTGGTAAATGAAGAAATTGTTTGTCACAAGCAATTTCTTTATTTCCCACAATATTTTCTTCACAGAAAGACCAAAAATGCAAAGTTTCATTCATTTGACATTGTCATCTGCAACATCTTTGATTTTGGATGAATCAAAATTCTTGCCGTTTGGTAATGGGGTTTAGGCACGTGTTTTCCAGATCCTGGCTCACTAATAGTGTTATTTCCTTTCAGCTATCTTCGTGTTCCTAACTATCGTTATAGCTGGTATTGCAGTGGGGGACTTCCTAAGTGTACGAAGAATGGACTCGGTCATCGAGTTTCCGTGGGCGATCCTATTCTACAGTTTCGGGTTGATTCTACTGATCGCTTCGGCCATTATTTTCATCCTTATTGTTATACAATGGAAGAGATACAGACATATTTACGCAAAGAAAAGATATTATTTCAATCGTAACGGACATACGCCGAATACTTACGATCCAAAATCCGAACTTTACCGAGTAAGGACGAACAGTCACGATCGACAAAGACATGCACAGAGGCAGTATTTCTCCGATTCGAACTTATTTGGTGTGGATAATTCTAGTTATAACGGGAGTTTACGGTATAAATTCGACCCAAAACGTGAGAAATATGTCGGATTTCTGACAGACACACGTAATGACAAACCGTACGCCACGTTGCCAACTCGTGGATCAAAATATAAAGAAAGAGCAAAAGTTCATTATTCACCAATCTCTCAAAGGGACATGAATAAAGCTAGAAGAGCTAATATAGGTCAATCTTCGCCCATTTCTGAAAGAAATAGGTACCCAAGTGGGTCCAGTTGGCATTCGAAAATAGACGATGTTTTGAGAGAATCTTATAGATTTAGAATGTCCAATTCAAATTTTCAATACGCAGATGCTTACATTTAAATATCATATGCTATACTTGTTTCGTAGTATTGCAACAACTTTGACTAGCTGTATAGCACATCGCTACTTTTCAACGAAAACCTCGTAACTGCAGCTTAAAACAAGCCGCAGTTACGAGGTTTTGCTGAAAAGCGACGACATGAAGCCATATACGGCTGTTTGCGTTTACCATTAGTTACGTTAAGGTCTGTCAGACCTAGCTTTCTAAAAATATTATAAGTCTAATTATATTTTGATGTCGCGAATACCTTTTTAAGTTAGTCCACCCCTAATTAGATTCGTGCGACGTCGTCAACATTAGTTTCGTATCCGAAACTTTTAGGGAGACGTCGAACTGAATAATTTTGGCGTCGCGCGAATCTTTTTATGTGTGGACTGCCTTTAACTATAATGGCCGCTTTGGTTTGCAGACAGCGCAGAACAAGACCTGCATATACGTGCAGTCTGATAATGCTCTATAAAGTGGTTGTATCAAGGCAGCATTACTAGCATGAGGGCTTTTTGTGTGGTATTTCTTATAATAGTGTGGAGTGTTATTGAAATAATAAAGAAAAGTGCAACGTAGTGTGCATTTTATTACTCGATATTTCCTTTATAATTAGTTGTTCTAAAGGTTAGTTCAGAACTTGTCTGAATTCATTTACACGTATATCTCCCTGAATTACTACGTTTCTCCATATGTTTTCGTACCACAATCATCTTCCCAAGTCATGCTTGAAATCAGAGACCATCACTCTTAAGACACGATTAATTCTCGATCTGGTCGATCATCACATGATCGCCTTCACTCTCTTTCACAGAGGCTCTTTCATTTCGCCTCTGTACAGGGCTGCGAAGATTATAAAAAATAACGACAGAGTACAAGGAGATTTAAAAAATAGCCCCATTTTAATTAGAGTAATACTTATATTTGAGTGCACTTCTGATGCAAACAAATATTTATTTCTCTAATGTATAATACAAGAAATGAAACAGTACACAGTAATTAAAAACATTATCCCTCGGTAGACCACGATTCGTGGTCTCAAACCGACTTAGCCCGTTGCTGAGATGATTTGTGAGAGCAACGAAAGATCACTCTGCGGAGAGAATGGATCGCTTCCCGACCAGTTCTCTACTAGATCACGTACAAAATAGTTTGACATACAAAAAATCGAGAAGGAAACACGAGAGAAGCAGATCGATCCTGATCGCGCCAACCACTCTGGATAACTAATTACCGACCGAACTCGATCTATTCTCGATCGATCGATCGGGCTTGATCGAGTGATAATATCGGCAGTTGGAACCTGGCATAAAGAAAGTAACATAGCATACGCGCATGCATACCGAAATCCGTGTTTGGTTCAAGTGTTATTTTGTCACATTTTTTCTTATATGCCCATTCAGATAAACTATCCCTTTTTAACACAAGACCTGGCCCCGGTTTCTCAAAAAAACTTAAGTACGTTCTCATGCTCAAATCTGAGCACCGCGCTCAAATCGCACGAAATTCACGTGAACTTCAATCGAATACTCTTCAACGTTGGGGTGTATTCGTTTGAAGTTGAGCTTGTTCTCATGAGTATTTAAGTGTTTTTTTCGAGAAACCGAGGCCAGGCCCCGGTTTCTCGAAAAAACTTTAGTATATTCTCATGAGTTCATGCTCAACTTCTATTCAATACCAATCAACGTTGATTGGTATTCAATTGAAGTTCACGTGGATTTCGTGCGATTTGAGCACGATGCTCAGATTTGAGCATGAGAACATACTTAAGTTTTTTCGAGAAACCGGGGCCTGGTTACATGTACTACTTCCCTGATAGAAAGGCTTGGGAAAACACTAGAGACAAAAGAAGAAAATGACAGCATCTACTCCCTTTACCTCAATATCGTTTGTGTTATATTGTTCGGAAACCTCATATACACAAACATCCATTTTGTTACTAGTATCTGTAGTAGTTTTCAATTGGTACGGCCTGTTTTTGTCGTTTGAGAAAGGGTATATATAACATTATGTTTACCAGTTTAAAATGACATTTCAGAATTTTTTGTCATAATATTACTTTTATTTTTAGCTGAAAGAGCATATTTCCTTGTGAAAATTCTGAAAATTTCAAGTCAAAATATTGCACCGTTTACGAAAAATTTATATTTTTGTGTTAAAATTGAACAAATTGTTGTGGACAACAGTTCGGATTTATGCAATTTATCGATTATGTGTCAACTTTAAATGCGTGTATCTCGCTTACTGGCAACAACTTAAAATCAAAGTGCCGAGAGCACTGTAATTGGACGTCTCTGATTGATTGAGCGGGATTGTACATGAACGAAAGATATTTTATTCATTCTTCTGTGTTTAATTCTTGTTTAACCCCGATCGGTTTCGGACATACGAAATCGGCTTTATTACCAGAAAACCCGTCTCAGGCTTCAATTTGATTTGATTGCCGTTTCAAGACAACTGATTTGTCTCTATGAATAATCACTATTAATTTGATTACCCAATTCAATTAAGACCATGTGATTAGCACTTTTGTCTTCTGTTTCGGTTAACTATGAGTGTTGTCGTCGGTTACACCTTTCGTTGATTTTATAAAGGACGATACAAAGCAAAGCAATTTATTCAAAATGTAAGCCAACGCGCTTCATAAATGAAAGCCGCGATAGCTCTCTTGGCAGAGCACTCACCTTGTACTCTTTACACATGTCTATATCTGGAAGGTCCTTGGTTCGAATTCTACTTAGACATTGTTCTTTTTATGCCCCCGATAGGGAGGCATCATAAATTTGACTTGTCCGTCCGTCCGTCCGTCTGTCTGTCCGTCTGTCTGTCCGTCTGTCCGTCATTCCGACCAAAAACTTTAACATTGGCAATAACTTCCTTATTACTTAACAAATTCGCTTCATACTTTACCACAACATTCCTTGGTACATTACCTTTCTGTAGGCACATACTTTGGTGACCTTGACCCCTGGATGACCTTGACCTTGAACATAGATTGGCCATAATTTAAAGGGCGACGGTAACAGATGGTCTAATTGCAAAAAATGAAATTTTTTGAAAAAATATGCAAAACTTTTGTGTTGACCACCTCGGGATGGTTAATAATATGCGATTCAGACAGAGAATGAGCCGAAATTACAAGACAGATAGCTGAATTTAGGGAGAATCCAAGCCTAAATTCAACCCCATCACTGATGGGGTTAGAATTATTTTCAAATTGTTGCGCATGCGCATACAGCGCGGACCATGATTCAAACGAGATTCATACTTAAATTTCAATATGACGTCATCATGTATGTTGTGACGTCATTTAAGAAAGTCGCATGTCCTACTGTTTTGACCTACTTTCGACATCGCTTCATGAATTTGGTATCAAATTGCGAAAAAATGAGTCGTTGCTTCAATAGTTTCTCGTAATCATTTAATCAGGTCATATAAAGCTTAAAAAGTGTACATTTCGTTTGTATTTGACAATTTTTGGGTCCAAATCTGGGAAATAGTAGCTTTAAAATCAAAGCGGTGTCGGGGGCATTGTCATCTTACAGTGACAGCTCTTTTTCATCATATTTTTTATGCCCCCGATAGGGAGGCATCATAAATTTGACTTGTCCGTCCGTCCGTCCGTCCGTCTGTCCGTCTGTCTGTCCGTCCGTCCGTCATTCCGTCCAAAAACTTTAACATTGGCCATAACTTCCTTATTACTTAACATATTCGCTTCATACTTTACCACAACATTACTTGGTACATTACCTTTCTGTAGGCACATACTTTGGTGACCTTGACCCCTGGATGACCTTGACCTTGAACATAGATTGGTCATGATTTAAAATCAAAGCGGTGTCGGGGGCATTGTCATCTTACAGTGACAGCTCTTGTTTCGACTTTTATCTCCACCATCGTTAGGGAAAAAACGACCGCAGTGATTTAGAATCGATCTAAACACTTATTCAGCGACGTAAAGTAATGAAACGCCGATCATTTACATACAATTCCGCTCAATCAATCAGATACGTCTAAATATAGTGCTCCAAGCACTTTGATTTTTATTCGTGTTTAGAGTAAAAAAGAAACAAAAACACGGCAGCAGTTTTCCCTGGCTGTGGTTACAAAACAAATTCAATACATACTTTTCCTGAAACAAAATACCAGATGAATTGGAGCACCTAACCATGGGTTCCTCATACCAGTACTACCGCAGAATCCTTACATCTACAGATGTGCATACAAAGAAGAAATTGGGAACGTCCCGTCGGGAAAATGGCAGTGGATTACAATACGCAATTTAAATCTTAATATCATTATCAACGAAAATTTGAGAATAGCAATGTCCCTATCGGTACACAAATTCATACAATCATCCAGGCACCATCGTCACTGTTGCAGATCCATTGCTTCATCTTCTTAGCTCAATACACGTAAACGGTTCAATTAAACGTAACAAATACAGATCGCTGTCACTCGATCATAGACTAGTAATAATCATTGTTGTCATGATCATTGATCAGTATGTAAATAGGTCATGATACTGTCGAATATCAGTGATACAGATGTTGGAGCAAAAAAAATAAAACTCGTAAGAGCAACTATTTTTCTGAATAGGTGGATATCACTAGCGTCTCATCTGGGGCTGTTCAGATGGAACCCCGATTTGTCATCGAGTCGAACCCGAGTTGCGAAATGAACTCACTCCCCGATAATCAATTTTAAAACACTGTTTCCAAAATACGTCTCGTGGAAACCCCGTTCCTTTAAATATGTCAAAGACTTGGACAACAATGATCAAAGAAAAAGAATTTATCATACACAATACGTGCATTAAATTGAGTAATCATTCTAAAATGTCTGTTTTCAGTAAACACTTCAAGAAAAACAAACGTTTTAGACGTCGCGCACGGTATTGCGTCACTTTTCAAAAAAAACGCTACCCTCCGCGATTCATAACTGAATTTTGTAGGACTCGTTTTAGTTATCTTAACTTTGTTATATATCAAAATGAGCGCAAAGCAGTGATATGTTTCAATGTTATACTCATTTGAAGTTCTTATTTTGTATAAAGTTGCTTGAAAGAATTTTTATTCGTAAATTCGGCGAAAAAACGCGTGTAACATGTAACATAAATGTTCAAGAGCGACGGATATTTATGCACAATTTCGCTATTAAGTAACGTCAAACACATGGAAAAATATATTTTGTGACAGTGAAAATGCTGTAGAATGTTTTGCCGAACGGAAATAAAATTTCTACGTCGATTGCGCAAATTAGCCCAGTTTGTTTACCAAAAATCGCAATGTAACAATTAGAATTACGTCGCAGAAAAATGGCAATTTTGTTGAATATTTTGTTAATAAATGACTCAAATGCAACCAAACTTGATATAAAAATACCATTTTCTCTATTTCTATAATATATGGATGAGAAGCAGTTAGCATAATAAGCAAACCAATTATTACATAAAATGCGTGTGGACAGAAATTGTTTCATGTCGTTGAAAACTCTACTTTTTTGCCCTTTAGACTTTAAGAAATACAAGTTCTCTTATTCATACAAACATTTAATTTAAACGTGGAAATACCATTTTTTCCTTGTTGATCATATCAAAATTTCGACGCAAAATAACGAAACGTATAAGAGATATTCAAATTTGTTCTTGTGAACAGAAAATTTATCAGCGTAAACTTTTTTTTATTTGACGTAATCCTGAAATTATCTAATTGGCGCATTTTTTAGATAAAAAAGAACGAATTAAAGTGCCGGAAAAGCTATAGAAAGACAACAGATGGAAACAGTGGTATATTTCTTAAAACGTGGTCCTGTCTTAATAAATCAGTTTAGATTATATAAAGAATAAACATTAAAAACACAACACAACTTAACGTTACGCAATTGGCGTTTGCTAGCTTGACGTTACATTTTAGTGCCGAACTGGTTTCGAACCAACGGCGTTCCAAATTTCATACTGAAAAAAGGTCGCGAGGTTAATCCTTTCCCGTTTGAGCTATCGCTGCTGCTGATGGTATAGTATGCATGTATCGCTTTCTAAAGATCTTACCCTTTACACAATATTACGAAAGTCAAATCACTACAAGAAAATGGTTAAATAAAAAAAGATCGTAAAGTTGGTTAAGACGTGGCATGAATTGAATCGGCCGATGAATCTTATAGTGTTTGTTAGCGAACACATAGAAAGCAGGAAAAGATACGACAGTTTTCCTGTATGGTCGCAAAATCTGTTTTGAATTTTGGTCAACTGGCAATTGAGAAAGGGTTTTTTGGTAATGAAAATTCATTTCGCCTGTCGAAAAGTGGTTATAAGAATTGGACGTCCTTTCGGACGTCCAATTAAAAACTAATAGTATTTATACTCATTAGAATACCCAATCTTTGCATCAAGACATACTTTAAAAAATAGAAATCAGAATGAAATGTCCCTTTAAAGTATCTGCTACATGGCTTAAGTACATCGTCATCAAACAAGATCTGACAGTAACGGCCCTAATAGAATAGATTTTGAAAAAAAATAGGCAAGATGGAAATGCTGGCAATCAGCATTTTCAGCTTCAAAATTGCCTTCACATATTCTGTGCTTTATCATACTCTTTAAAAATTTTATCAAGTCCCATCTTTTAATCTGAAGTCGGTTTTAAATTGGAACAGCATTTTATGCCTTTAGGGAAATGGAAAATATTTCTAAATTAGCAACTCATCTTGTCTACTTTCCTTGAATTCTGAGGATAGTCTTCAGACAATGTTTTGTTTTTTGCACTTTTATAAAATAAAAAGAAACAAAATATCCAATGACATTGATTGCCCATTTAGCTGACACAGTATTTACAAAAACTCTATCAATTGAATGGCTCTAACATAATAAAGTAGATAACCGCCAATCACAGAGAAACTTAACAGTCTTTTAAAGTATAATTTGCAATTATTGTTAGGCAAAAACATTTTTTTTTTCTAAATTCTAAAATGATCATCTACACTTTTTTTTGACTGGACACCGCCATGAAAAAAGTATACGAGTTGGTATCTGACGAAAAAGTCGCCTACTTGTAACCCGGTTTGTCTTTAGGATTACAACCCATCCTTGTACATTGTTCCAAGTCACAATGTCAAAGATCGTTCCAACTGAGCTTGGTACAAATTATCGATTAATGAAATATCTAAGGTATACATCTTCTATGAATTAATATATATTGAAAGAGTAAGATATTTATATACGTGACCTACAAATTGTGACATTAGTTCCCTGGGCATGTCACCCATTCTCGTTAATGGCAGAATTATGACCAACTAGGGTCTGTCGATGAATAGTACTTGGCCAAGAACAACGCTTCTCTTTTACTGCAACGACATTTTTATGAAGATTGTATAATGTATAAAAGATTAACATAGTAACATAGAGCTGAACTATACATTATGTACAGATGAATCTTGAATCATGTTGGCTTTCAAATTTCAAGAACGTCCTTTTTCTATGTCTCGGCGCCCTTCATGTTAGGCACTTTTGTAAAAAAAAAAATAAATCTAGATGATTAAAAACGACTATAAATTTTTTTATCCAACCTAAGGGCGGTGCTTTGAAATGTTTTTCCTTAAATTGACTGTGTATAATTATGATGCGTCAATCTGTCAGAGAACCACTCGCACCCCGCTAAAAAGTTATAAAGTTTATCTGGGTATGATATCCTGAAATCAAATTCCTAAGGTTGTGTGTTTTTATTTAGTTTTCCAAAGGCAGTATATACGGTACGTAGAAATTATTACTCGTTTAATTTAGCAAAACAATTAACAACAATACCACTATCATAAATTATAATTTGCAGTAATTTTGACGTACTCAATCATATAAAACTTAATGAAAATCCTCTGAAATGGCATTGTTTTCTATAAAATGTTACATACGCCTTTTAAGCTGAACTCACAAAGACACCTGTTTACTAATTTTTATCAACCTATATTAGCATGAAAAATTATCTCATGGAAAAAGACCATGATCTCATTGTTATTATGATGTGTAACAAATCTACGAAAAGTAAACTGATGTTGGTAATCTGAGTTGTGAATCTTAAAGACCAGCGTGTTTTTTTTCGTTTCTTTTTTTTTTTTTTTTTTTTTTTCTTTCTTTTTTGGCGCAGCGATATATTGTGCTCGAGTAAGTACATTCAAATTCAATAGCAGAAATGAAACATCACCCAACATATCAGAATAGTTGCTTATGCTTTCTTCTTGTATGTTTGTATGTTTTTCTCCATAACAATGTTGAAAAAATAAGGGTCATTTCCTATAAAAACAAATACATATTTCTACGTAAAAGAAATGTGTCTGAGGTCATAAATGACCCGATCTGGTAGTTAGCGTTTGTAAAGTTTGCTGGTACAAAATGTAGTTAGAGGATTAATATTTACTTACAAGTACATGTTTTCAAATGTGCTACTAATTTTGTTTGCCCTGGATTTCTTACAGGTACAAGAGATTCCTGTCCTTTCAAGCCAAGATGAAGTTTGCATTTCTCCTTGCCTTCGTGAGCGTTGTCTGTTATATAAAGATTAACTACCAGGGTTCACCAAGCATGGTGTTTCCTGAACAGTTAAAGAATTTGTGCCCGCATTCTCAATTCTGTGACGACATCCTGGATGAAAATACTTCAGATACAGAACTAAATGTTGACAAGGATTTGATACCGTGTTGTTCCTCATGTTCTTGTTCAAAAGATTGCGGTCGAAAACGGAATTGCTGTAGATACGAATATGATGTGTACAGAATTGATGAAACATTTGATACTATCTGTAAACAACTTAATACGCTTCATGAAACTGCAAGCCCAAGTAGACATGAACCATTCTATCACATGATTGACAAGTGTCCAAATCGGTCCGAAATATGTACATCTACAAATGAATTGATATCGTCATCGTTTGCCCCTTTGTTTTCTAAAGAGACTGGTATGTTGTATTATAATAGAAAATGCGCGGCTTGCCACCTACAAGAAGACACCATTGGTCTGAAATATGTAGTCGACTGTGAAAAACTAACGGTGTCTTATTTCCCATCGTTTGAAGAAGCACGTAAGGGTTCACTTCTGTCTGATTGCATTCCAAGGTTTTTAATCCCTGACCAAATAGATGTATCAACAGAAATATGCTTCCCAAATACAATTAAAACTTGCAAAAACGACACTTCTACGCACAAAGAATACGCCGAACTTTGCCAATATTTTAATGCCACCCTCCACACCAAGCGACCAACAAAATATGGTAATGTGTTTTGCTATCTCTGTTCATTGGATGAGGAAGACGATCTTTCACGATGGCTCAAAACAAACGAGTTTTGTCCGGCTCATTCATACAGGCAAACAAAATTCCCAGTTACGTTCTCGATTCTGTTAAAAAATCCCGTGATTGACGATGATAAGGTGGGCGATGGTGGCCAAGACTATCATGATGAAAGGAATCGGATGATCTGGTGTGGCAAAACAAGCACAAAGGTAATCTAGCATCAGCGTTTTTCCAAACAACAAAAAATAGAACTTTTCAATTTTCATAGCATTTATAAACAAAATGAATTATTCTTGACCTTCACAGTATGGCATGCATTGCGAGAAGGGGCAGAAAATAAATAATGCTCCTGATCAGCAACTTCTCTTTGTCGCAATAACATCAGAATCCTCTTCACAAGAGATGTCAAAGCTTACTGATGTTTCCGAAGGAATTATCTGAAAATGCTTTTTTAACTATGTATCTATTTTCTTTAAGACATTGTAATAAGCCTGAGCGTGCTCTTGTCAAAAGGTTTGGTAACCCCACTTTATCACTTGCGTTCCTAAAAAAGATATGCTTAAATTACAAATGTAGTAAAATGAAATATCATAACTTACCAATCAAAGCAATCTCCTTATCGGTAAACTGTACTAGTACTTGCACAATTTTTTATACTAAGGTTGTGTAAGAAACGTATTTTGTACACTTGTAGATACTGCCATCATATCAGTTTGAATTTCAAAAATTGCTCTTACCAGAAAGTTATCTAATTTGAGCTAAAAGATCACGTTTATTTTCTGTTTTTTCATAATTACCAATTACTCCATTGCATGTTCGTTATCGTAACATTTTTAATGTTTTTATTTATAACATCTAGCTTCCATGTCGACCAGTATTTTGTCCAGAGGGTCAGGATTACCACAGAGGGAAATGTCAGCATGTGGGCGATAAATGGTACTTCAAATACTTCAGAATGAATATCAAACTCGTTTTATCTCCTGCCAATGAGGGACTGTCAACTGACGATTTCCAAATATCACCAGACCCCTCTGAAAACATCGTACATCTCGTTCTGGATGAATTCAATGAGTTTAAGGACTTTAAACTGGTTGTCCTATACAATACAGAGATAAATAGTACGATTATTAAATATTTTGTTGCAATGTTTTCCAAAGAATTATTGGAAGTCGAACCAAAAAAGTTTACACGGGGGTTAAGTAAATCTTTCGAACATGCATGGAAACTTGAAGTCAATGGTCGAGAACTGTTCATGAAACCAGTATTTAATGAAATAATTAGATATGAACCTTTACTAGTAAACGATGAAATGACCTTCCACAGCTCTTTAGATATACGTATTTCTGACTATTTCGATAGCAGAGAGTACACTGTCATAAAAGTGATAAATGCTGATGTCCCTTTTAATCACTTGAAAGATTTACGAGAGGCTGTTTTCATGACAAAGCTGTTTTTCTGCAAAATTGTAGAATTTGAAGAGAATGAAGTGGAAGAAATCTCACCGGTGTTATTTCTTCTAAACCAGAGCAAATATTTTGAGTCGGGTGAATTTGTTCGGAGTTTTAAGGAATCTGGTGCATTAAAGGCTCGCGTTTGTTTGGATGATTTAAAGGAACTGTCCAAACCTTCAAGTAGTGTCATGCATGTCTGGTCATTATGGTTTTATCTGATAGTTGTCATTTCAAATATTCATTAAGATATAGAATCTACATTTGTATTAAAATGTGAAAACGAATAAATATTAAACAATATAATGAATTTAGACGTGTCCAAACTGTCCTATCCCTTCAAAACTACTATTCGTAGCGTTTTGACCTTAGTATGGATCCTCCTTAATTCTATCCCACACAATGGCTCTTTTTGACTCTCCATAATTGCTAAGGAAAGCATTATGTTAAATGAAGACATTGCTTGTGACACGCAATTTCTACATTTCCCACTATGTTGTTTATACAGAAAGACCATGAAAATAATCACTTCGTCTGCAACATCTTTGAATTTGGACAAGTCCAAAATTTTGCCGTCTGGTAAAAAGCTAAATCAAGCGTTTTCCACGTTGTTGATAAAAATTGAAAATGTTTTTTTAAGTAAAAGAAAAAATATACTACGACTGCTTGACGCTTAAAAGGGAAAATAATTATTTAAATTTCTTTAATGCTTTTCGGTGGATTATCGGGAAATAACAGTAGATTATCATTTTGATAATTTCACAGCCTATCCAGTGAAATCGTCGCCTTATTCTTATAATGTTCTAACTCATTTTTTGTGAAAATTGAGATTTTGGTACCGTTGGAATCGTCTTGGAGTGTTCTATCTGATGGTGCTTACAGATTTTTGAAATGAAGTCTGGTTCAATAGATTCCCAGTAACAGAATGTTCTATCTGTACCCATTTCACGTTTTTGTCAACATTATAATGTTCTAAGTGAATAACATCCAATGAAATCAGCTTTTTTAAGTCACCTGATTCAAAAGTTTGAGTATTAAAGTGTTCCATGAGAAAATGAAGAAATTATTAAAATGTTCTATCTGAATTACAACCAATGAAATAAAAGAATTTATTCGGTCCCGGATTGTCCACCATCAATGTTTTTGAATTATAATGTTCTAACTGCATTTTTATTGAGATATGATTGGCTATGTTGGAATTCAACATTATAATATTTAAAAAAATGAAAAAAATATTACATTTCTGTTCTATCTGAAAATCGAAAAATCGAAATGACAAAAATTGTATTCAACAAAATATTAAAATTCTATTAGAATTATAGAGAACAAAAATATTTGGATGACATGTTTTTTTCCCGTCAAAATCGGATTCATAGTAAAAAAGTTATTAAAGGTTGAAATTTCAAACTCGATTTTCTCGAAAGTGTAAAAAGTCGGGTTAGAACATTATAAGAATAAGGCGACGAAATTATCAAAAACTTGTGCCCCGCTTTCGTTCATTTCACCCTATCTGACGTTATATAAGCCAGGCCAAATAAGTGACGTCATCATACGCGTTGTATAACAGTCACGAGCAAAATGACGCGCTTTAAGAAAACCTGTCATATTTTTTTGCATTTTGACTATTTTTTGCATTAAAGTGACATTTCAGAATTTTTTCTCATAAATTTCACTTTTATTTTTATCTAAAAGAGCATATTTTCTTATGAAAATTCTGAAAATTTCAAGCCAAAATATTGCGCCGTTTACGAGAAATATATATTTTTGTGTTAAAATTATACAAATTGTTGTCCACAACAGTTAAGATGTATATAGAATTTGTCGTTTCTGCCTTAACTTTAAAGGCATTTTTTTCGCTTATCAGCAACAATTTCAAAAAACTAATAGCATTTATACTCATAAGAATGACCAATCTTGGCATCAAGACATACTTTAAATCAAAGTGCTGAGAGCACTGTAATTGGACGTCTCTGATTGGTTGAGCGGGATTGTACATGAACGAAAGATATTTTATTCATTCTTTTGTGTTTAATTCTATAAGATCGGTTTCGGACATACGAAATCGGCTTTAATACCAGAAAACCCTTCTCAGGCTTCAAATTGATTTGATTGCCGTTTCAAGACAACTGATTTGTCGCTATGAATAATCACTATTAATTTGATTACCAAATTCAATTAAGGCCATGCGATTAGCACTTTTGTCTTCTTGTTTCGGTTTACTATGAGTATTGTCGTCAGTTATACTTTTCATTGATTTTATAAGGTACGCTACAAAGCAATTTATTCAAAATGTAAGCCAACGCGCTACATAAATGAAAGCCGCGATAGCTCACTTAGCAGAGCACTCACCTTGTACTCTTTACACATGTTATATCCGGAAGTCCCTGGGTTCGAATTCTACTCAGACATTGTTCTTTTTAATCATCTTTTTTTTATACGCCGCCGGAGGCGGACGTATATTGGCGTCATCTTCTCCGTCTGTCCGTCCGTCCATCCGTCCGTCCATCCGTCCGTCCGTCCATCCGTCCGTCCGTACGTCCGTCCACTTTTCTTGTCAACGCAACTCCTCCTAAGTTTCTGGCTGGATCTTCTTGAAACTTGGTCAATGTTATCACCTCAATTGGTAGATGTGCATGAAGGAAGGATTTTATGGTTCGTTGATTTTTGCCAGAGTTATGCCCCTTAAAAACTTAGTCTCTGGGGCTTATTGAAATTGCAGCCTTGTCAACGCAACTCCTCCTAAGTTTCTAGCTGGATCTTAATGAAACTTGGTCAATGTTATCACTTCAATTGGTAGATGTGCATGAAGGAAGGATTTTATGGTTCGTTGATTTTTGCCTGAGTTATGCCCCTTAAAAACTTAGTCTCTGTGGCTTATTGAAATTGCAGCCTTGTCAACACAACTCCTCCTAAGTTTCTGGCTAGATCTTAATGAAACTTAGTCAATGTTATCACCTCAATTGGTAGATGTGCATGAAGGAAGAATTTTATGGTTCATTGATTTTTGCCAGAGTTATGCCCCCTTAAAACTTAGCCTGTGGGGCTTATTGAAATTGCAGCCTTGTCAACGCAAGTCCTCCTACGTTTATGGCTGGATATTAGTGACACTTGGTCAATCACCTCAATTGGTAGATTTGCATGAAGGAAGGATTCTATGGTTCATTGATTTTTTTCTAGAGTTATGCCCCCTTAAAACTTAGTCTCTGGGGCTGATTGAAATTGCAGCCTTGTCAACACAACTTCTTCTAAGATTCTGACTGATCCTTATGAAACTTGGTGGATGTTATTACCTTAATTGGTAGATGTGCATGAAGTAAGGATTTTATGGTTCATTGATTTTTGCCTGAGTTATGCCCCCTTCAATCTTCAGTCTCTAGGGCTTAATGATATTTCAGTCTCGTGAACGCAATTCCTTCCAGGTTTTTGACTGGATATTTATAAAAAACCTTTTTGTGAACACAACTTTTTACAGGTGTTTGTGTGAATATTTATAAATCCTTGTCAATGTCATTTTTTTGTCTCAAGTTTTATAAGTGGCGGCGTATATTGTGACTATGGCACTCTTGTTCGACTTCTATCTCCACCATCGTTGGCGAAAAAACGACCGCAGTGATTTAGAATCGATCTTAACACAAATTCAACGAAATAAAGTAATGAAACGCCGATCATTTACATACAATTCCGCTCAATCAATGAGAGGCGTCTAAATATAGTGCTCCAAGCACTTTGATTTTTATTCCTGTTTAGAGTAAAAAAAGAAAAAAAACACGGTAGCAGTTTTCCCTGGTTGTGGTTGTGGTTACAAAACAAATTCAATACATACTTTTCCTGAAACAAAATACCAGATGAATTGGAGCACCTAACCATGGATTCCTCATACCAGTACTACCGCAGCATCCTTACACCTACAGATGTGCATAAAAAGAAGAAATTGGGAACGTGCCGTCGGAAAAATGGCAGTGGAGTACAATAAGCAATTTAAATCTTCATATCATTATCAACGAAAATTTGAGAATAGCAATGTCCCTATCTGTAAACATATTCATACGATCATCCAGGTATCATCTGTTGCAGACCCATTGCTTCATCTTCTTAGCTCAATACACGTAAACGGGTCTCTTAAACGAAATAAATACAGATCGCTGTCACTTAGTCTTATACTAGTAATAATCATTGTTGTCATGATCATCGATCAGTATGTAAATAGGTCATGATACTGTCGAATATCAGTGATACAGATGCTGGAGAAAAAAAACTCGTAAGAGCAACTATTTTTCTGAATAGGTGGATTTCACTAGTGTCTCATCTGAGGCTGTTCAGATGGAACCCCGATTTGTCATCGAGTCGAACCCGAGTTGCGAAATGAACTCACTCCCCGATAATCAATTTCAAAACCCTGGTTCCAAAGTACGTCTCGTGGAAACCCCGTTCCTTTAAATATGTCAAAGACTTAAACAACAATGATCAAAGAAAAGGAAACTATCATACACAATACGTGCATTAAATTGGGTAATCATTCTAAAATGTGTGTTTTCAGTAAACACATCAAGAAAAACAAACGTTTTACAGAAGAAATAATCCGAACTGGTTTTGAACCAACGGCGTTCCAAATTTCAAACTGAAAAAAAGGTTGCGAGGTTAATCCTTTCCCGTTTGAGCTATCGCTGCTGCTGATGATATAGGGTGTCTGTTTACATTATAACCATAGTGTATGCATGTATCGCTTTCTAAAGATCTTACCCTTTACACAATAAATATTACGAAAGTCAAAAAACTACAAGAAAATGATTAAATCGAAAAAAGATCGTAAAGTTGGTTAAGACGTGACATGAATTGAATCTGCCAATGAATCTTATAGTATTTGTTAGAGAACACATAGAAAGTAGGAAAATATACGACAGTTTTCCTGTATGGTCGCAAAATCAATTTTGAATTTTGGTCAACTGGCAATTGAGTCTGAGAAAGGGTTTTTTGGTAATGAAAACCCATTTCGCCTGTCCAAAAGTGGTTATAAGAATTGTACGTCCTTTCGGACGTCCAATTAAAAATTGAAATGGGGATGAAACGTCCCTTTAAAGAAATAGAATAATCCTTTGTTTTTCGTGTAAGATCGATCAATATTTCATTTCGTGAACAACGAAAGCTACATTTTCACTCGTGGCTTCGCCACTCGTGAAAATAAAGCTTTTGTTGTTCAGTCAATGAAATATAAATCGATTTTACACTGAATTGAACGATTATCCTCTTTGTTATTAAGTTGTGAACCGAACAGGAACCAGTATTTTGCGTATAAAATACCTTTTTAAAGATACACTCCATTCACTTTTCATTTACTAAAGTAGAATTCATGTGAAGTTTGGTTATACTAATGGGTTAAAATGCTATCATTATTTGCCATTATTGCGCTTAAGCAAAGAAAAAAAATCTTTTAAAATTCAAATGTAAATGACACATTCCATAATCTATACGTGAGCTGTAGTCAACCACAGTTAACGTAATTTTAAGAAAAATACATTCCATTCTGGGCAAACGGCTTAATTCATGTACTTTGGATTAAAATGTTCCTAATTTACATACGGATATGTGCTTTAAATGTGAAATAAAAGTAAGATTGGCGAGAAAATAAATGAGGAATATCTTTAATTAATTATAAAAAGAATTCACATCCGTCTAACACTTTGGGGTCTTTCAAATGTAACTATCAAGTTCGATGTTGTCTCATTCAGTGACGGCCGTTGCCATTTTGAACTTTGGAAAGTAGCTAAATCGCCATTAATTGATATGTCGAAAGGTTTATGAGGAAATGATGCGATACTGTATCGCATCATTTTCACACAAACCTGTTGGACATATATTTTTAACTTTATGGGGAATGATTCTTGGGAAACGACCGTGAAACTTATTGAATAAATTATACTCGTATTACAAATCTTTTGACGATTTTATGTCTGTTGCGACACGTAATTCCCCACCACGTTAAGGTTTTCTTAAACTGTACAGGCTTATCTATAGACCTATATATATTGAGAGGCAAAAGAAAGTATACACTTTTTGTTTGTCAATATCTTTCTTAATTTCTATCATGTCGACTCAAAATTTTGTGCTTTTTATTTCTACCCATAAACCAATAGAACAGTGTTGACATGGAATTGCATGAATACCAATAATTATGATACATGCAGATTTTGCAAACTTTGCCAGTGCGACTTAGTTGAGGCCGTGGCCTTAGCGCAGTTGGTAGCGCAACTGACCCTCATTCGAGAGGTCCCGGGTTCGATACCCGGCCGCGGCTAATACCCTTTCTGACAAAATTGTCACCCACCAATGGGTTTGAAATCGTTAACCTAAGTGGACGAGCAGCTGGAGGCTCGGTAAGGGTGTTGTGGTAGTACTGGTTTGGGAAACAACAGGAATCCATGGGTAGGTGCTCCAGCCGCCGCGATATGACCCTAGTAGTTGAAAACGGCGTAAAACACCAATAAACTCAAACGCGACTTAGTTGAGCATCAAATGTTGCCATTAAACCGTATTTAATTTCGTTATTCTTTATCGAAACAAATCACAACGTTAAATGTTCTCTAACATTATAAGCCAATTCTCGGTGGCTGGTAGAAATCGACAAAAAAGCTACTTTGTACATTGGGACCCATTTTTCTATGACGCAGCATGATATGAAATAAATTTGACACTATATACACTTAATCAAGTGTCTATAAACATTCTACGTAAATTTTTATCAAAATCGTTAATAAATTTAGAAGGAGCTATGTTAAATAGCGTGTTTTCATCAAGCCCCCTTTTGCCATGACGAATCGTAATATGGAAAAACAATATCAATTTACGTATGGTCTTTGGTGACTCGAAACTTTCTGTTAAATTTTATCCAAATCCGTTAATAAATGTAGGGTTTGTGTCATTGTGGATGCGTGCATGAATTAATTGATTATATCCCCTTTTTCGGTGACGCTGTATGCTATGAAAAGACCATGGCAACGGAAGGACGAACAGATACACGGATAGGCGGAGAAGGTAACATCAATGAACGGTCACCTTCGGTGGCGATTAAACATGGTACATACTATATGAATCGCTTTCTCAGAAAACTCGGAATAACTAGGGTGTATACTTATTTTTGCCTCTCAGTATATATATAGAAAAAATCAGATGATTAGGGTATAGGTATTAAATAACACAATCCCTTGAGATGAAAATCGCAATTCTCATAAAATAAGCAATTATATAATTTAATTTATTTTTTTATTTTTCTTAAAGGCTGGCAGATGACATTAAGTAATTACTTCTGAAAGTGACATAAATATACGTATTGTAATGAAAAAAACATTTTAATTTCAAACAAACAAATCAAATAAAGTTTTAATAGCATCTTTTTCTACATTTTTGATACTTTTATTTTATTGTGTTGCGTGATACTATTTTTGCTAAAATAAAAAAACACTATTCATTTCATTTGTCTGAGCATTTTCAGGGCTTTTACAAAGAGGATAGTTACCTCTTTTCATCAATTTTAATCCAAGTCATTTATCATATTACCCTATCAAGGTCTTGTTTCGAAGTTCCTAATACAATGTTTTGGAAAATGGCACAATACAATAGAATGAAATGTTGATACTCAGCAGCTTTTTGTCAATAGTTTCTGTCCTATAATGTGCATAAACCATTTTTACATATACATGTAGCGACAGGCAAACGAAACGCACATTCCCATTTGATGTCCTATCTTTCAGCTTATCTGATTTAAAATAAATAAACATAAATATTTCTATGTTTAAATTTAAATAACCGTCGTTTAAAAAATGATAGACAAACGCATACTCATCAAATACAAGAAGTCCAAAACGTCTGGTGGCTTTTTTTTGTCTGTTTGTTTTCCGAATTCCCCGTACTCGAAAATTGCAAATTTACGAGATCTGATTGCCGAACCTTGTGTGTGTTTTCAACTTAACTTGCAACAACAACTGTTACAGTAAAACGACTACTAGACAAAGCGTCGATCCCAACGTAACGAATCCAAAATACAAATGACGTTAATCTGAGGAATCATCTTGTTTGACGGGCGTTAAAATGGGTGTAGTTGAACGTGGTTGATCAGTAAACGTTTGCAGAACTCCAATACGTCGATCACAAGACGGTTACAAATGTCTAGCGACTTGTTTTGCGTTATTCGACTTCACCAATTACCAAATTACGAGCTTTCTTTTCAGAATTTAGCCTTAGTGTATGGATGTTTCATACAAAATTCTTTGAATGATAGAATGTTGAATCACATTGCTAGCTTTAATAATAAATCCACAAGAAGTTGTTAAACCAATCCCCAAACAAGACCTGGTTTTGACGTCTCTGATAGAATAGGCTTGGGAAAACATCGAAACAAAAGAACAGTATATTCTGTGCTGTATTAGTCACAAATTTTACCTCAAATAACACCCAGTTTGTCATCTGCAGAACCTTTCAAATTGAACAACCCTAAAATATAGAAGTTTGGAAAAAGGGTTAAAGGACACACCACACAGTACCTCAAATAACACCCAGTTTGTCATCTGCAGAACCTTTCAAATTGGACAACCCTAAAATAATGAAGTTTGGAAAATGGGTTAAAGGACACACCACACAGTACCTCAAATAACATCCAGTTTGTCATCTGCAGAACCTTTCAAATTGGACAACCCTAAAATAATGAAGTTTGGAAAATGGGTTAAAGGACACACCACACAGTACCTCAAATAACATCCAGTTTGTCATCTGCAGAACCTTTCAAATTGGACAACCCTAAAATAATGAAGTTTGGAAAAGGGGTTAAAGGACACACCACACAGTACCTCAAATAACATCCAGTTTGTCATCTGCAGAACCTTTCAAATTGGACAACCCTAAAATAATGAAGTTTGGAAAATGGGTTAAAGGACACACCACACAGTACCTCAAATAACATCCAGTTTGTCATCTGCAGAACCTTTCAAATTGGACAACCCTAAAATAATGAAGTTTGGAAAATGGGTTAAAGGACACATCGTTACCCCTAAAATCGCTATATGAACACTTCTGAGAAAAGGGGTTGTGATTAGGTTTCTGGTACTGGGAGGTAAATCTGCATTATACAAGGTTAAGATCAATTGCCTACTATTTATGGGGAGTCCCCTTCTTTTGCAACTATAAAACATTAGTGGAAAGAATTCTAGAGGAACAGGGGGAATTAACCCTTTCCCAAACGTCAAAATTTTAGGGTGGTCAAATTAAAAGACTGCCACAAATGACAAAATGGAAGGTATTAAAGATAGAATTTGTGTAAAATATGGCATAGAAACTATTGAGACAGAAGGAGAAACAGCTGGTTATCAGCAGTGTCTTCTTTTGTTTCACTGTTTTCCTAAGCCTTTCCTATTAGGGGCGTCAAAACCAGAGGCGCGTTCTTTAGAGCGAGATTTTTTTCAGATTTCTTTAGGTGTTTTGGATAAAGCGTTTTTAAGACCGAGACTTGACCGAGCTGTTCCGAATGCTCCATATTCATACAAATGACGTCATCATGACGTCATTTGTATGAAATATGGAGCATTCAGAACACCGCGGTTTATGAGTTATGGAGTTTTCGGATCAACTCGGTCAAATCTCTTTTATATTGTTTATACAGAGTTGACCGAGGGGTTCCGCACGAAGTATAAGGTAATGGCGCCTCCCATTGAACGTCTTAAGATTCTTGCTCTAAAGAACGCTTTATCCTAAAATATCTTACGAAATCTCAAGATATCTCAAGAAATCTCGCCCTAAAGAACGCACCTCAGGTCTTGTTTGGGAAGGGTTAAGAAGACAAAATTGATGAAAACATCTCACCTAGTGTTGTTTTATTTCAAATTTGTTTTATACCTCACGATAAATGACCTGGCAGAGCAGCCCATGCTAATCGAATGGGATGCTCTGCCAGGTCAATTATCGTCAGCTATACCACTTGGGAAGCCCTTGTATAAACAAAAACGTAGGCTAGATGATACGCGATGGGAATAGAGAAATCAGTTTTAACTCTCTGAAATGGTAGAAACATGTACTCGTCCTATTTGAATGGCGACGTAGACGAGGAAACATATCGTCGGTCACGTTCGAAAACTGCGTAACTACAGCTTAAAACAATTGTGTTCATGAAAATAATTGTGAATTCATAAAAACATAATGGGAAATTTTGAGCAATTTCTCCTTTTTCCCATTACGTTTCTATACAGAATTATTACATTTCATAAGAATGCATTTACTTATCTTTTTTGACATAAAATGTCTACAAATCCCCCTACTGGATGACCTTTTTAAGAAAGTTAAGCTGTTGGATAGTTTTGAAGCTGTAGTGGCTTTACACCGATTTACATGAAGCTGTAGTGGGGCCGATACAGCTTATTTGACTGAGGAAACATATGTTGATGAATGCCGACATTGACGCATACAAACAGATAGAGATTGATGAAGAAGGATTTGTGTAAAGTATAGCACCGAAAATGTCTAGATTGCAGACGAAATAGAATATATTTTTGGGACTATTTGGTAAAAAAAGAAAGTATATGGTATTGTTCCGAAGGGAACTGATGATAACATTATTATCGTAGTGCTCGATTTGTTTCTCGTTCCTGAAAAAGGGCTTTTTGCTGAAAATTTGAGTTTGAGCTTGCGGTCCTAACAAGAGGCCCAAAAGGGCCTGTATTGCTCCACTGGCTAAAGTAAAAGAATTACCTCATGGTTTTTTGTAAGCCTCGCACTGAAAATTCTTGAAAAAGGGTCACCCAAGGAATATTTCTACCAAGTTTGAACTGAATTGGCCCATTGGTTTATTTTTAAAGAATTATTTCATTATTAGTCCAATTCTGATAAGCCCTGCCCTGCCACACCCACAGTTGTAGACCAATCAAAGTTTCACAAACACTGTAAACCACCCAAGGAACACTTATGCCAAGTGTGCCAAAATTGACACAATGGTTGTTTTTTAAGAATTATTTCGTGATTTCTGATAAGCCCCGCTATGCCACGCAACCATTAATAGACCAATCAAATTTTCACTAACAAAGTAAGTACAGGGCCACTCAAGTAACATTACTGCCAAAATTGGTCTCCATTGATCCATTGGTTGATTTTTAAACGCCCACATTTACGGACCAATCAAAATTTCACCGACAATTCATGTAAAGAGTAACTCTAGGTACATTTTTTCCAAATTTGGTGAAAATTGGCCGAATGGTTGATTTTTAAAGAATTATTCTATGATTTCTCTAAGTCTGATAAACTCCGCCCTGCCACGCCTACATTTATTGACCAATCTAAATTCTTTAAACAATTTAAGTAGAGGTTCATTCAAGGAACATTCTTGTACAGTTTTGTCAAAATTGGCCCACTGGTTTGTAAGGAGATTTTAAAAGAATTATTTTGTGATTTCTCCAATTCTGAAAAGCCCCGCCCTGCCACGCCAACATTTATGGACCAATCAAAATTTCACTGACAATTTAAATAAAGAGTCACCCAAGGTACATTTCTGCCAAGTAAAGTCAAAATTGGCTATATGGTTGATTTTTAAAGAATTATTTTGTGATTTCTCTAAGTCTGATAAGCCCCGCCCTGCCACGCCCACATTTATAGACCAATCAAAATTCTTTGAACAATCCAAGTAAAGGGTCACCAAAGGAATATTCCTACAAAGTTTGGTCAAAATTAGCCCAGTGGTTTGAGAAAAGAAGATTTTGAAAGAATCATTTTGTGATTTCTTTAAGTCTGATAAGCCCCGCCCTGCCACGCCCACATTTATGGACCAATCAAAAATTCACTGACAATTTAAATGAAGAGTCACTTAAGGTACATTTCTGCCAAATAGTCAAAATTGGCTGAATGGTTGATTTTTAAAGAATTATTTTGTGATTTCTCTAAGTCTGATAAACCCCGCCCTGCCACGCCCACATTTATAGACCAATCAAAATTCTTTGAACAATTTGAGTAAATGGTCACCAAAGGAACATTCTTGCAAAGTTTTGTCAAAATTGGATTACTGGTGTGAGAGGAGAAGATTTTTAAAGAAAAAGTTAACGGACGGACGGACACATGCACGAACGGACGGACGGACACACGCACGCACGCACGACGGACACAACGCTCAGTATTTTATGTGCTATACTACATACCAATTTGCCGTCTGGAGTAGTCCTTTAATTGAAACACGGGTCATTTGTTGCTAGGTATTGGATAATTTAATCCGAGTCTTCTCCGATAAAAAGTCGTGAATAGTGACATCCAAATATCAAAGATCGAATTTTCATCGAAGAAGACTCGGATTATGGATAATTATGCAACAATCAGCAATTCATCTTTTCTGAATGTCCTTGATTGTCAAGGATAGTCTTTTGGAAAGAGTACAAGGTACTTTGCCACCAAATGATAAACTGTTTCATCAGATCATAGACAAGAAAAATATGTTGACATTTTGATGGCCAAACTGTTTTTCGTGAGATTTGGAAAAAAACTGCTATTAAATGCTTCGCTCAAGAATTATAACAAGGATCGCCATTCGCGGAGAAACTAAAACCCGTCTTAAAGTTTCTCTTCCAATAAATATGTCGAAAAACGATATTTAGTATTTTTATTGCTTTCATTAGGTTTATTTTTTTGTTCAGAAGAAAAAAGTGTATGAGCTAGGATCTGAAACAAGATTGGTCCACCAACAACGAAAACCTGTCACAAAATGGTCAAACTCTACGGTCAATGTCACAAGGGCATGGTCCCGAACGGAATGTTTTGGCAACAAACGTACACGGGAGAAATATTAAAGGCTATTTCTCTAATAGTGCATACAATAATGGCATTGTTTAATTTTCTCTTTTAAACTGGCATAAGGTTGGGATCGGGTAAAAACTCAAAGGTAAAATTCCATGTCAGAATTCCATTCTGTTCTGTTCATTTTACACTACAAAAATCAAGAATTTTCACACAATGATTATGCTCAAAATATTTTCTATGAAGTCCCACAGAACGCATAGAAAAAACATTGTGTGTTACTACGCTTTTTGTACAATTAACACTGTTCTTGTAAAGACAAGGCTTCATTATGATCTTTGTCGTCGCATCTAATTTCTTCTGGAACACGTTTTGAGTCTGCGACAGGACTCATTTTGCTGCGAGAGCGTGACATTATATTTTCTACACACTTATGTGTATTGTCAACAAGGTTCAGTGAAGTAATTTGAATACATTTATCATCAAAAAAGTGTGTATCTTTCGTCATGGATGGTTGTCACGGAGACCGGTTTTAAAATATCTTGACTGGGAAGGCTGTTTATGTCAATGTTTTCATCCTCACTACCATTGTCATCATCTGTCACTTCCTCTACAGGTGGATGTTCTTTTACGGCAATCAGTCCTTTGCACAGACAGACCTTTGTCTAAATGAGACAAAACAGAAAAATCTGCAAAACAGATACAGAATAATGTTTAATATCTATATAGTGGACAAAAAATGCTATACGCACACACTTAAACACCTACAGTCCTGTTTTCAGGACAGTTTCTAAATGTCAACAAGAGGGCCAAGATGGCCCTGGATCGCTCACCTGATAGAAGTTTGAAACTTGCTCCATGCAGAACAAGACCCACCTTTTACATGACCTAGGTATCTCTAAGACAAGAACACGAAATTTAAGATGCGAGATTATGATCCAGCTGAAAACAGCATTCTTAATCTTTAATAATCAATATTTGTGGCTGTTAAAGTGAAAACCAAGTCGATAAAAAACATCTATTTTGTCATAATCCAGGGCACATAACTCTGTTCTGATAAAGATATTCTCATCAACCTTATGTCCAAGTTGTTTTTTGATTGGTCAATATTTATTAATTACTGTTTGAGTGAAATTAACAACGAAATCGGTAATTTTGTCACCATCAAGGGCACAAAACTCTGTTTTTTCTAGTCTGATCAATATGAAAAATGAAAACAAATAAGATCTCATGGTCACCTAAATTGTGACCAAGTTGTGTCTTGATTGGTCAATATTTGTGTTTTTTTTAGAGTGAAAATAAAGTGGAAAAAAGCAATTTTGTGAAATTCAAGGGCCAATAACTCTGGGTTTTTTTTGGTACGATCAAGCTGAAAATTTAACTCATTCAGCATCTTATGGTTACCATCATTGTTGCCAAGTTTTGTCTTTATCGGTCAATAAATGTAGATGCTAAAGTGTAAACAAAGTCGAAAATGGCAAATTTGTCAAATTCAAGGGCACATAACTCAAAATTTCCTACTTCAATGATACTGAAAATCAAACTCATTCATTATTGTATGGTTACCAACATTCTAGCCAAGTTTTGTCTTGATTGGTCAATATTTGTAGATGCTAGAGTGGTAACAAAGTTGAAACTAAGCTTTTTTTGGTATTCAAGGGCGCATAACTCCGGACTTCCTGATCTGATCTGATCCAAAATCAAACTCGTCCAAGAGCTTATTGTCATACATGTTTTGACCAATTTTGGTCAAGATTGGTCAATATTTGTAGATGCTAGAGTGGTAACAAAGTCAAAAACTAGCGATTTTTGATATTCAAGGGTGCATAACTCCGGACTTCCTGATCTGATCTAATCCAAAATCAAACTCGTCCAAGAGCTTATTGTCATACATGTTTTGACCAAGTTTGGTAAAGATTGGTCAATATTTGTAGATGCTAGAGTGGTAACAAGGTCAAAAACTAGCGATTTTTGATATTCAAGGGCGCATAACTCCGGACTTCCTGATCCGATCTGACCCAAAATCGAACTCATCCAAGAACTTATCGTCATACATGTTTTGACAAAGTTTGGTTAAGATTGGTCAATATTTGTAGATGCTAGAGTGGTAACAAAGTCAAAACTAGTCATTTTTGACGTTCAAGGGCACTTAACTCTGGACTTCCTGGTCCGATCTGACTCAAAATCGAACTCATCCGAGAACTTATGGTCATACATGTTTTGACCAAGTTTGATTAAGATTGGTCAATATTTGTGGGTGCTAGAGTGGTAACAACAAATTGTGGACAGACGGACGGACGGACGGACGGACAGACGGACGGACAGACGGACAGACGCCGACGGACAAAAAGCGACCACAATAGCTCACCTTGAGCACTTCGTGCTCAGGTGAGCTAAAAATGACTTGTAAGGCATATTTACAAATGATTATCTATTATAAGCATATAGGCATGTAAGAAAGTATTCCCTTAATTGGATATTTCATCCATAGTGCTTTTTTAAAATGTTGATAGATAAAAGAAATATATAAAAAGCCTTTGTATCGTTGCCATTCTGACAATCACGTTCACCAAAACGCGTTCATTTTGTTGCAACCTAAAGAAAGTCATTGGAAAGTTGTCATTTTAAACCCTCAAGTAGGTCAGGTCTATGCTTATCTGGTGATTTATTGGATAAAAGTCAACAAGTATCACTCATTAGTGGAAACAGGTGTGGGTAATATATGGTACTGTCCGGAAAACTATACTCTAGGAATATATAGTTTAAACTTTATTTACGTTACAAACGCCGATACGGACGAAAGCGACACCGATGTCACTAGAGATGTACATTAGCATACTGGTCTTAAGGTATTCCAACAATCATTTGACACCAATTATTTTGTATAACTTCGACAGTCTCTCTTAAACATACGTTGCCACGGAAGACGCCCGGATGAATTGACAACGGTATACAGATGACACCGGAAGTTTCTCGAAGTGTTTGGTATATAACGATAAATGGAATGCCTCATATTCATGATTCGCTATAAAGGAAACTCATTGACCATATTGGAACAATATAAGCATCTCATTAAATACGGCTAAATCAAAAGCAATGTGTCTCATTTATAGTTTCAACAGTTCTAACTCTTAATCATGAACACATGAAAACAACAAAGATTTTGATTTAAGAGTACATTTGCGCAGATAGGTCTTGAGCAATATTAATTCTAAAACTTGATAGAAGGACCCTTCTTTGATAATCCGTCTCATTGTTATATGTTAGTTTTTGTTATGAAAAAATGCATGCGTTATTATTTTTATTGAATAATAAAAGACAA